>APFE030016177.1:4964-16331 GCA_000404065.3 Pinus taeda | reverse complement strand
TAAGTTATTGGAAAGAGATTTTGATTATATTACTTATCATCACATTCCAAGAAGACTTAATGTTGTAACTGATGCATTGGCTAACTATGTATTAGATAGACATTTGCAAAACATGTAAATTCATAAACATAAGAAGCATAAGATACAATAAAGACACCATGTATATATATATATCGTGTGGCGCACTAAGGCGCTCAAAAAATAAGTGTATATGTCTCATGAATCCAAACGTTCTCAGTACATCTGAGACGTATGTCTCTCAAAATAACAACAGTGGAAATGAAACCTAGGCGTCTACTGGGGTGGGTTATGCTCTCTGTAGCATGCCACCGCTCGTGCCACCTGCCTCAATAAGCGGTGCATCCTGGGTTCCACACCCACTGTGTGGATCTGTGCAGCCAAAGGGACCTCCTCGATCCCCTGATAGTCAGGGACTCCTGCTAGCAACCCCTCCAGGTTGTGGATCACTGTCTCCGCTTGGTCCCCTCCTACTGGAGCCAAGGCCAAGGTGCCGGCACCCTGATCTGCCCTTCGTGCCTCTGGTGCTAGGCCGAGGGGTCTCACAGGTCCTACATCTGCACAGTAAGAGCATGTATTAAGACATGTACATGAAAAATACAAAAACATCATAAATGAAAAAATGAAAAAGATCAAGTGTCATACCTCTGTCATCCCACTGCTCTCCTGTAGGCAGCGGCATGTCTGGGTCACCACGGAAGTCGATACCGGCATACAGCCAGTCCTCGATGAAAATGACCTAGCTCTCTAGCCACTCTCTGAAGCAGAGGCCCCAGGACACTGAACGTCCACCACCTCCGCGAGGCATGACCCGAGACCACTTCGTGGCCCTCGTCTCCCGCGCATTGCGTGGCGGGTCTAGTACCATAGTCTGTAGCCGGAGGGCCGGCACCTGCTCGAACATCAGTGGGAGCAGAAGAGAACCATAGCCGAACTGCTTCGACTCTCTGCGTCGGTAGTTGTTCAGCTGTCTCTTCATGCTGTTTGTCACAGCCGCCGCCCAGTTAAAGATCGTGGGCTGTAAGCAATCCAGGGCAAGCAAGAGATTGGCCTTTGAGGCCTCATGGTTCGCCAGACTCCCTGCTGCCCCCGTAACTAGGAAAAGTATGGTGCGAAGGACTATGTCGGCACACTCACCGACACCCACCGACGGGATACTGCATTTCCCACTTCGTGTCTTGACCGCCTGTGGGCAGACACGAGCCATCAGCTGGTCTAGCGTCTCACCGCTAGGACGCTGCCCCTCCAGAATGGGCATCGCGCCTCGGCGAGACAACCCAGTCAAAAAATAAATATCACTGGAGTCGAACTCAATGTCTCGACCCCGGATGGTGAATTTCCCATCCACTGGGTTCCATGCTCGGATCAGCAGCTCCAGCAAGTTCGGCTGAGCTCTCAACCGCGGAGTGAGGAAGAATTTCATCAAACCGCATGCCCGCATTGCATTGCGGCATCCGACATCGGCAAAGGTGGAAATATCAACATTATCATGGTCCCTCTCTTGCCATGTAAAAGCCATAATGCCCTGCAAAGTCACCCAAAACTCATTTAGAAACCTGCATGTGAAAAATAGCAATTGAATTTAAAAAATTGATATGTCACGGCGCCAGCGCGACTGTTTCTAAAACAGTCGCGCTGGAAATGGCCGCCCGTGATTTTTTCACTGGGTCAGCGCGGAAAGACACGGGTTTTCTGCGCTGACCCAAAATGAGCTTCGTGTTGGAAAGCCCGATCAGCGCGGACCCGATAGGGAAATCCGCGCTGACCGCAAGCGCTCCAACTTGCAAAGAATTTGGCCAAACAGCCAAATCCCACGGTGGATTTGCATAAAAACATGACTAAAATGAAGCGCAGGGCAAGAGGAACCTACCTGGAATCAACGGTCAGGAAATCAGCGTCCGGATGAGGAAGAATCAGCTCCGTCAACTTTGTAGTATTTCGACGTCCTTCAGAGCTCCAATGGTAAAATGGTAAAAATGATTTTTACAAACCTCCTATTTATAGTAAAATTTCTAAATTTGGCTAAAAATCCTTATAAATGTGGGTTTTTACTATAGTTTTGCCATGGATTCATCTGGATGTGATTAATTATGTCTTAATGCATGTTTTGTTATGATTTTTCGACGTATCGAACAGGTTTATGCAGGTATTTGTCTTGTGCAGGTCCTCGGAACCGGCAAAGTCATGGTGGGTTCGTATACACTTGATCCGAAAAAATGTCGTTGTTAAGCTCTTTTCCGACATGAAACAAGAAAAGATTGCCGAGCCTCCTCTCAGCTCATCTAAAGGAACGAGAGGTGGTCGTTTTAAAGCTCTTTTTCGACTGTTTAAAGAAACAAAGATTGTCGGGTGTTTGTCGTTTCGCACTCGTTATCAGTTATAAAACGACGTGGTATCGATCGCTTTTTTACTTTTTCGGGTCGATGTCACTATTTACGAAAATTACTCCTCGATCGTAATGATCGGGCGGTTCTTTCGAGCATCGTTTTATACTTTTTCGGGCTCGAGAGACACAACGTTACGAAAAAGCACCCCCCTGGAGTTTCCTTTTCAGCTGTCTTTTCAAACTCTCTAAACATGAAAAGACGCCGAGTTCTTCCTTTGTCAGACTCGTTAAAACTAAATGACATCAGGTTCGTCGAAATGACGCTCTCCAAGCATATGCTATCCCCGTCAAGCTTGTCATCCAAAAATAATCGGGGTACTCGCCAGAAATGGTGGGGGAAATAAAAGGAACCATAATCGTCGTCATCGGCAGTATGTCGCTCTTGAACATGGCACTGTTTGCATTCGTGTCTGGGTGGGGACATCTCATCTCGCTTCACTTTTGCCTCCATGGGTTTGGGTTATCCTATTTGGCCATTCATCTGCTCATTGTCCTTTCGTTACGACCTCTGATCATTTGACCCCCAAAATACTGCCAAATCCGTCATTGTGCTGCCGATATGTTCAAGAGAAGTTGACCTCTGCAAGTATAACCTCCCTCCGATATTTCACGCAAAACAAACTTGTCTCTTCCCGTCTCGCGTCGATGATGTGGGAAACACTATGGCCCACCTTCGATAAAGATCACTTCCTGCCGACTGCAGCTCATTATCCAGGAGTGACCTAGAGACTCCCTTCCGGTACTTTGGAGCCTGCATGCCTCAATGGCAGGTTCTTCGTGTTCGACGCGAGGTTTTCATCATTGGCCTCCGATCAGATGACTCCGCGGGTGTTCGACACCGGCTCATTCATTCACATGCCTTGGAATTTACCTATAGTAACTTGAGGACCATTTTCATCATTGACGGCCCCTCCCGCGTCTGTTAACAGCTTCCATCATTGGCTGGTAATCAGACGATGTTCAAACATGTTCGACTTCGACACATATATTCACATGTTTGAACTTGTACTTTGTTCGGGTTTGGATGGAGCGCAAGACCCCTGGTTCTAGTCCATTGTGGACCAGGTTTGCGATTTTGTGGGACATCATTACATGACTCATCGATGGAATGGCTACGACCATACCTCATTATTATTATGGTCCCTTCAGCTGGGTGGCTTGCGTCCACGCCACAGACCTTTCTTCATATGTCTTTTGGATGGCTGCGCCCATGCCTAGACTACATGTAATTGAAATATCAGTTGTATCTGCCTGCAGGTTAATCCCTGTGGTGCTCCAGTCCAGCAGTCTTGTAGAGCATTCACCCTCCTCCACTCCTCGGGCTTCATGCTTTGGGGGCATCTGTTACACAGTAAAATGTCACTGCCATCATGTCAGTCTCCCTACTGTGCTATAAAACCACATTCACCTAAGCTCATGCTCCCTGAAATGGCTAAAAACCCTCTTTGCTTAAGTTAAATGAATCATCGCGTCTGTTCATTAAATAACCGTGCTGACCGGCGGAGGCTAGTGTAACTGCTGCGCTGCCAGCGCAGAAGCACACGTGTTTTCCGCGCTGGTCCAATTTTACGGACAGCTCGCCCTCCGTTTGTATTCTTTAGCGCTGACCAGACCTTCTCTATAGTTGATCTGCGATGCCAGCGCGCCAGCCCAGTTTTGCACCCGTGCTGATCCTGTTTGGGCGAATTTGTTCTAACAACCAACCTTCCAGATCACTCCAGACTTGGTTGTTAGCATTGTTGAGGTCGCCATCCTTTCTGGCATGTCTGTTCGACTGACCATCCACTTATCTTGGGGGAAAGCTCATCCTTTACCTATTCATGGAGACTCCTTCTCCTTTATAAGCCTCCTCCATTGACCATGAGCAGCTAGTTTTGAACATATAGACTTTGTTTGAGGAATTCTTAGTGCATTAGTGCTGCTCTTTGTAGGAATTTGGTGTGTTGTGTGAGGATTGCTTTGAGCTTGAGGAAGGTCATGATCTTGTTGCCTTGTATGTGAGAGAGAGACCTCTTTGACTTGGGAGATTTGCTTCAAAGGTGAATGCTTGGAAGACATGCTAGCTGGACCCTCTAGAGAAGGACTCAGCGTCAGGACTTCGGTTGTACCTTACTCTATTTTTTGATTAATAAAGATAGATGAATACTCTTATGGTTCCATTTCCATTTGTCCTATGAATAATTAATGTAAATTGTATCCTTCCTGACTGATACATAGTTGTTTTTAGTAGATTTTACGCTCGTGTTTGCTCTCTCTTTGCTTGTGCAGGTGTTCATCCGCGAGGATAGTGGAGGACTGTGATCGGCCGGAGCGAAGGAGCGAGAGGATCATCTCTTCGAAAAAAATAGCGTTGGAATCCAAGTAGGTTTCTTTTACCCACTTGTTAATTACAACTAGGAACCTGCAGTGTAGCATTGTTTGATTGTTGCTAGACCCCCTTTGGGCTAGTAGGGATTGCCTCTATCCGTAGAGGGGATTTACCTCTCCAACAGTTCCACTCATGTGTCTTCATCATAGTAATTGAGTTATATCTTTTCTGACCGATATATAATTGCATATATTGGATTTTATGCTTGTGTTTGTATCGTTCTTTGCATGTGCAGGTGTCCATTCACGAGGATCGTGGGGATTGTGACCAGCCGGAGCAAAGGAAAGGGAGCGACGATTCTTCTACAACTACTAGCATTGGAATCCAGGTCGACCATCATGATCGATCTCTGATTTGTGTAATTAGGAACCTGCGTGTTAGCGTTGTGTGATTGTTGCTAGACCCGTGTTGGGCTAGTGGGATCATCTCTGTCCGCAGAGGGGATTTACCAGTTCAACAATTTGGCGACTCCGCTGGGGAGGAAGTTTGTTGTTTGTTTTTGTGTTGTTTGATTTGTAAACTGTAGACGGAGCCTGAAGCACGGCCAGATAGCCTTCGAAACACTATTGCTATGCAGTAGTGAAGTAGATCAATGCCACTTCAGTCAATCTCCGGTTTAGTTTACGAACTGAACAATTTAAACCTTGCCTTACATGTCCATTTTTCTCTTGTTTACTGGCTTGAATAGCTTTCTGGGCTGAATTTCTTGCTGTTTATTGCTTGCTGGCCTTTTTAGATACTGTAAACCAAGCCTGGGACTACCTGTTTTGTTTTTTTTGCCTGGCAAACTTGATTAGCGCGGTTTTTCTTCTAACAGTCGCGCTGGTTGGCGCCTGTTGCTATCAGAAAACCCGCGCCAATCCCTTTATATCGTGAGTTGCAGTATGACAGTCGCGCCAGACTTGTGAATTTTCTCAATTAGTTTGTTTGTTAGCCTTCTGAGCTTGGATCTGTATCTTTTTCCATCTTTTACACCTCCTGGAAGTTTGTTGGACTGGTATGTGACTGGTTGTTCTTTTCATCCTTCAGTTGTTCGCCTTTTTCTATCGATTTTATATCTTGGCCCTAGTGGCTTTGCATGTCGAGCCTTCTGTCGAATTTATGGTTTGATGATCCAGTCGGTTTATTGGTTGTTTTCCACATTCCTCTGGTAGTTGTACAAGTTTTACATTCTATGCTGCAAGTAACTCACTTTTAGCTTGCTTATTTCTTGTTTGACTTCAATTGAACTTAGATTACATAGTTCTTTGAAGATCTTGGAGTTTTCTTTGCGTGAATAGGTCATTTTTCATGTTTCAGAATTGGTTCTAGATTCTTTGAGTGAATTATCTGTTTAGTGCATATCTCTTGAAATCTGTTTGAGTGCATCATACTATTTTCAAAGAAAAGAAAAAACGAAAAGATTTTTTGCTTTTTATTAATTAGCATTTTTAGTTAATTGTTGCTTTTAAAAAAGAAAAAGAAAAAGATTTTCATTTCTTGTTATTAGCTGCATTAGAATCTTGGTGATCATTTTGTTTGTATAAAACTCTCAACTCTCTCGTAGATAGAGTTCATTTAATGAAACGATACAATTTTCGCATATAGTTTGCATTTAGGAAATTTCAAGAGACCACATACGGTAAGACCGAAAACTGAAACTTAATTAAAGATAAACCGTAAAATGAATTCAATGAACCTAACAACGCATTGAAACATAACACTCACATTCTAGAGTTCTAGGTTAGAGACGTGTTCCGGCGTCTTTAAACCTGGTAGTTTATCGTTGAGTGGTTGGGTGATTCCTCCACGGTGAAACGGTAAGTGCCAGTACGGATTGTGCTCCCACGTACGTTGAGTATATATTGGGAGACCCATATAGGCTTGCAACCTTTTGATCCATAGGGAAGCCGAGTCTGCCGCCCTACAAGCCGTAATGCACTGAAACAACATTCGGGAAGATTGACTGCAGTACGGGAAGTCCTTGGTTTTCATCTGATTGCCAAGGTGTATAAGCAGTTTTACGGATTGTTTGGCAAACCTCTTTTACCTAGTTTTCCAAGAGTAGTCACTTTTGATCCTTTTCAGACTCTCTAAAAGAAAGGTGTAAGTGAGCAGCTTGTCACTTCGGTGACTCATTAAACAATCGAAGGAGACTAGAGTCATCTTTTCGTTCCTTTTCTCGACTCTTTAAAAATGAAAAGGTCAAGTTCAGTGTCTTAAAATCTATTTGGCCACGATCACATAACCCGGTTAAATTTTGTTGCGTTAGTCTGAGTAGGGACTAGTTTCGTTAGTTTCTCTAGGATTTTGTGAAGTTTCATCCTGGCGGAACTACCAATCTCGTCTTCTGAGAGTCCGGTTGTGAGTCAAATTCTCCCTATTGTTCCAAGTATACAACCGATTAGCTCTCGTGCTCCAGGCGACGAGGATTACCAATTTTATACGAACCCTATTTGGGAACCTTCTCAAAAAGGTATCCCTTTTTGGGAATATACTTCTCCTCGAAAACCTTTTCCTTTTGATATGGAAAATCCATCACCTACTACGACTGACGAATCCGGCGTGCCAGGGGACGAGATTCCTAGCACAATGGAATATACACATGTTAGTAGGACTGCTACTACCGGGGGACTGCCTCTTGGTTATAGAGCATTGCATGATTTTATATCATCTCCTTTTCCGACTTCTATTTGGTCACCACCCGTCTTTTCCAATACAGAGCCTTCGACTCCACCACCTCGCAGTACAACTGTTACCTCGGTGACAACCCCTCCAATTATATCTGTGGCTTCTTCAACCCCTATTTTTAGCCGACCTTCGTCCTCTTTATTTGCAGGCTTTGATCCTACATCTAATGCCTCACTTGGGGGGCAGTATGATCAGTATCTACCACCCCTTGGTACTAGGACAGGTCAGCTATCAGTTGGAGAACTTTCAGTTCCACTATCCATAGATTGGGGTTCTACCTCTTATCATGGTGGTCAAGCGTCCTATGCTCAACCTGAACAACCACACCAGCAAAATCTACAAGGACAATCCTTCCAAGGAAATCCTTTTGCTTCTAGTGGTCCCTTTTTCACTCCTCATACACAACCTACTGGTAACCCAGGCCAACCTTCCACTCAACAAGCTCAACCTGGTCTCCAGCAAGGTTCTCATACTGGACAAACTGGTCAATCGTTTGTTAATCCGAATCAACCTAACGTCCAGTATACCCAAGTTTCTGGTCAAACTGCCCAAACAATTGGTCAACCAACTGTCCAGTATACTCAATCTTCTGGACAAGCTGGTCAACCTCAAACACAACCATCTGGTATGATAGGACAACCCTCTGCTGCACATCAGCAGGGAGGCCAACCTCAGTATTAGCAGGGAGGCCAACCTCAGTATTAGTAGGTAGGCCAACCTCAGTATCAGCAGGTAGGCCAACCTCAGTACCAGAAAGGTTATCCTTCTGCTCAGATAGTCCAAGGTTATCCGTCTACTGGCGTTGCTCAACCTGGCACCTGGACCCAAGTAGGATCCCAAAATCCGTCTGGTTCTCAAATGCAGGCTGGAGGTCAATCTCAAACGTTTTATCAAACTCAGCCTGGGTCTCAAACTCAATTTGGGGTCCCACCACACTACAGTTACCAGCAACCTCAAGGCCAACCTTTGTTTGCTCCTTACCAAAATTATCAACAGCCACATGCTACTTCTGCAGCATCGTTTGGTAATCCATACGCTGGTGGGAAAAACACAAATCCCTATGGCCAGCATACTATGGGGGAAAATCCGTCAGGGAAAGGCCCTTGGGGGCCACCACCACCTGGTTGGAACCCGGGTGTTCCATCATACCAACAGCCTCAGATGTCATTCAATCCTCAGTTACCATTTTTAGCGACTTTAGAATTACCGGATGTGTCCAAACTGACTAATGATCCTATCCTTCATAATCCTTATTGGCCTCCGGTTCCCACCAAAATTCCTGGCGATTGCCCGAAATTCGATGGTAAAGATAATGAAGATCCACAAGCTCATGTCATGACTTATCATCTATGGTGTTCATCTAATTCATGGCTTGATGATTCGATTCGGCTTCGCCTCTTTCAAAGGACTCTCACTGGCTCCGCCGCTAAATGGTATATTGAGCTAAACCGCGTATCCTTTCAGGATTTCAACTCGTTGGCTATGGCATTCCTCACTCATTTTCAGTTGCCCATTCGTTATGAAATGGGCACACACCTCCTCACGTCATTACGACAATCAACCACTACGCACATCTCTGATCACATCCATGAATGGAGATGGCGTAGACGTATGCTTAAATTTTGGATTCCCGACCAACTTCTTACGGAGTGGTTCACGACTTCGTTCGTCCCTCCAATAGCTTAGGACATTGATATGGGAGCGTGTGTTACTGAAGAGCAAGCTATCGTGCGTGCTCAATACCTCGACTTAGTCTATTCTCAGTCGGGTACATTATATGATTATTTTCCTGATGCCCCTAGACCTGGAACATCCAAAGCCCCGCCAACACCTACAGTTGATGGTATTATTGGGTCTGTGAGTTCATCCTCTAAGAAAAATTCCGCGAATCCTGGGAAGCAAAAATCAAATGCTCCAAATGAAAACACTTCTCAGGTTACACCTCCTTCTAAACCTACCTTCGAGGTTAATGCCGTTCAGTCGAACAAGACAGACAAAACCTCGAAATCAGAAAAGAAAGAGAAAGGGAAAAACAAGTTGGAACAACCTAAACAGGAACAACCTAAACCTCAATCTGAGGAGAGTGCCAAATGCAAACCCAAGTATCCTTGTCTTATCTGTGATGAGGATCACTATACCAAGGACTGCCCTCGGTGGTCTGAAGTTAGTCGTTTGTTGAAAGGTGCTCCTGGGGTCCCTGCGGTGCTTAAAGAACCCTTTCCTTCTCAGCAGACTCAAATGGTCGCTGACCCCTCTCAACCTCCCTCTTCTTTCGGTTCCCAAGTGTTTATGGCGGGAACGATACCTGTTAATATCAGTACTCGAAACAAAAGATTATCCGTCTGCCGGCAAGAAGCCTGAGGTTCCCCCCAATGCTCCTCCATTCAGTTCAAGCCCTCTCCACATCGAGAGACATAGTACTGAAACGCCTATTCGACCCCCTCCAAAAGGAGTACTCCGGAAATCTTCTTACAACCCAAATGCCCGTGCTGCTCAGCACTATAATATCGTTGAGGATTTAGCCCAGACTCCGTCAGCTATGTCTGCTTTAGAAGTTCTCCAGAGCTGCCCCTCTCAGAGGAAGTCCTTTCTATCCGCTATCGATGGTATAAACCCGGCTGACTCGGATTTAATCACGTTTGACTTAGACCGCCATACGCAGAGTCTGCCTCCCCAAATTGCCTTCCTCATACAGGTTGTTATTCATAAGAAAACTATTCATCGCACAGTCATCGATGAAGGTGCTTCAACTTGCATCATGTCTGTTGCCTGTTGGAAAGCTATTGGTTCTCCAACGTTGAGTCAGTCTCCCACAACCTTGGAAGCTTTTGATGGAAGAGCATCCCGTCCTTATGGTATCCTCCCACGTTTACCCATTTCTTTGGAAGGGAAAACGATCGAGATGGAGGTTGAAGTCGTTGATGCTACTTTAACCTACAACCTCCTTCTCGGACGCAGCTGGATTTATGCAATGCAAGCTGTTGCTTCCTCTTACTTTCGTATCATTCGCTTCCCTCACCAAGGGAAGATTATTACGGTCGACCAGCTGAATTTTTTCGCTTCCTCTTCAGAAGGAACTATCCCTTTTGTGGAGCATACCTCCAAATCATTTGAGAGTTTAGGTCACAGACTTTTTAAAGATCCCGCCCTTATGGGTGTTTTTCCAGCCTCGCCTCCGAATGTCGCTTCCGTCAATATGATTTCTACTTGTCTTGATCCATGGATCGTTCCTCCCATCGACCAAGTAGAATCTTGGGGCGACCAGATGCCGTTGAGTCCAGCCGAACTCAACTATGTTGAAATCGTAGCTGCATCGGCTCCTCTTTCTGAAGTTTCTCTTTCGAGCAAAATTTTCCACACATTCACTCCATCCTTAGGGATTGCTCCGGCTGGTCACAATCCCCATGATCCTCGTGAATGGACACCTGCACATGCAAAGAAGGATACAAACACAAGCATAAAATACAGTATATGCAATTATATATCAGTCAGAAAAGATATAACTCAATTACTATGATGAAGAGACATGAGTGGAACCATAATTATTGTCGTGTCGGTAGTATGTCGCTCTTGAACATGGCACTTCTCTGCTTTCGTGTCAGGGTGGGATATCTCATCTTGTTTCTCACTTGCCTCCGTGGGTTTGGGTAATCCTATTTGACCTCTCATCTGTTCATTGCCTCGTCATCATGACCTCTGATCCATTGATGTCAAATACTGCCAACTCCACTGTCGTGCCGCCGATATGTTCAAGAGAAGTTGACCTTTGAAAGAAACCACCTCTGTCTGATAGTTCATAAATCTTAACATTGTCTCTTCCCATCTCGTGTCGATGATGTGGGAAACATTATGGCCCACCTTCGACGAAGATCACTTCCTGTCGACTTCAGCTCATTATCCAGGAAAGTGACCTAGAGACTCCCTT
>APFE030016171.1:0-19349 GCA_000404065.3 Pinus taeda | reverse complement strand
GAGCATAGCTAATTAGGGATTCCAAAATTTTGACAGAGATGAGGGAAGACATGTCCCTTAGATTTTTAGAATATTTTGGTATCATAATTAAATATGAAGGCTATGTTTTCAACTATATTTCCCCTCACCCCCACCCCTCTTCATTTGGAAAAGTCGACTTCATTCATGTCCATAAAATTTTTGAAATATTTTTGGAGTCTACAATCGACATGAGTATGACCCATAATTAGTTCGAAGTTTTCTTTTATAAATTAATTGTAAAATTAATAAAATAAATTTAATTATAATTAAATATGAAGGTTATGTTTTCTCCCCTCGAATGGGGTTCCTAAAGAATGAAAACTGGGAGGACACATTGTCATCGTCCCACGAAGCATGTAACAACCCACAATTAAAATATACAACTAAATATATCAATTATGTGATTGACAACCAATACACAAACTATTCAACTAATTAGCATAGAATTTTTGAAAAACATGAGTAGAGACAACTTACCTTTAGCAAGGATATCTGTTACTTGTGATTTTAGAATTGAACGCTATTTAAATCATGCTAACCACAAAAAAGTTTTTGGGGACGACTCTCTACCCAACCGTAGGCTCAACTGCACATAATCTTTCTACAATTGGCCACCCTTGAGCCTTCAATCAACTACTACTTCCAAGGAATCCTTTGTCTCACAACACTCTTCTTCCAAAAGAATGAATGAATCTCATTCCCTTCTTTGTCCATTAAATAGAACAAACGGTTCCAAAAATAGAAATGGATTGGAAAGGAATCCACATGCACAATCCATGTGTGAAAATGTGTCGGGCTCTCTCTCCCACACAACCTAAACAATGTAATTTGCGAGTTCCTTCAGTAATATATTTTATCTTATTCACAAAAAAAAATAAAAATAAAAATAAAATTTCTCAAATAATTTTTTGCAATCCATCTCTTTGGATATATTTTTTTTCAAATAAAAAATGGTAGAAAAAAATATTTGATAAAAGGTTGTAGATGAGGCTAAACAATAGAGTTACAAAATTAAATAGCCCTAACTTTCAAATAAAAATGCCAACTCATTATCCGCCACATTTATAAAGTTCTATAGGAATTACATCTTAGATATTCTCAGTGGTATATTTTCTTAAAAAAATACTAATATACAAACTAATTTGTATAGTATAATATTTTCATGAGAAAATTGATAATGTTGTGCCTCTTACAAACCTAGATTGGTTGGTTTTGGTTCTTGGTTGCTAATGTCCATGTCATCAAGTTTATGTTGTATACTATTCGTCTCTTAATATATCAATGTATAGAATTGATGGACATCTTCAAATTTAAGGTTGTTAATTGATTACTTTTGCTTGAATTATGGACCAAGTTGTTGAGCATCTTACACTCTACTTCAAGAGAGTTGATTTGCAATTTATGTTGTGCCAAGGTTGTCATAATTATGAATTCTAAGTTGAAGACTAATGTTCATTCTCATGAAGCTTTGTGGTGAATGAGAAAATGGAGGTCTTGTTACAATGGATGTATTGTTTGTCCCTATGAAGGGCTATCCAAACGTTTTAGGCATCCCTATAATCAATAAAACTGGTAAATGAGTGGGCCTTCCAATATTTATTAGAAAAGTAGTTAGACCTAGACACACGAAACACCTTGTTGCTTGCCCAATCAATTACCGGAAAACCTAGATCGAAGGACCTAAAGAAAACTAGGCGCACTATAACCCCCAAAAAAGAAATAACACTTACAAATAAGAATGTCATCCACACTATTGATCACACATGAATAGAGTGGACCTTGAACCTCAAAATGCAACCAACTCTCAAAATACGATAAGGGAATTCAACACACAAGAGCTAATATCTGATAACCAAAACATGTAACCCTAAGTCAAAATTCTTTGAGCCTAAGGTCCAAAGAATATCCATAGATAGGGGAAGGTTCTTACTAGATTTTTACCATTGGTCCTGCCTATAGAGTGCACATCCATGATTGATTTCATCATCCCACCACCATTAACATAAATTCGTGCACAACATTCAAAGAGTAGGCTAGAGTTAAGAGCATGCATGTGAAAGGGTTATACACAAGTCTTGTTCAATCCCTTCACCTCAAATGCAATCCATTTATCTTGATTGTGTGTCATGTGGTTACTTAAAGCGAGGCTACCGGTCATGATTTGATAATGAGATAAACTAAGGGATGGGGTGATAATAAAAGCATCACTCTTTTCTTTAGCTTCGTTTCTCAAAGTTGTGAGGCTTGATTAGTTTGATTATCTACTTGACAAATTTTGATCTCGAGGAACCTGAAAGAATGGAAAATTTTGGAGATGACTAGCTTCCTCATGAGACCAAGCTATAATGGAGACAATCCTATTATTAGAAGGGAGGGCTTTCAAAACCATTATATGGTTATTAAACTCGAATCCTAGATAACTATTAAACTTCTTATTCCCAATTCAGATGCAAGTAGGCCCTAAAGAAGAGTGCATGCTTTAGTTTGGTTATATGAAGATTCTCCAAGACTCCATGCAGAGTTTGTTTCTTGGTTTCCTCTGGCAACAAAAATGATCCCTCTTGCATCTATGACCCCTCCATCTCTTAGTATGGTTAATGACATATGTACAAGCTTTGGGGAAGTGTTAATATAAGCAAGTTTGTTTGGCGTTTAAGGATTGCCAAAGCTTTTGTAAGAGTAAGCTAATATTGTAGTGAAGAGACTTTATTTCTTACCAATAATAAAGTATAAGCAAAGTCCTACCAATAATCCAAGATCTTTACATGGTGGAACAATGTCCTTGAGAATTTTACCCAATCTTAAATTGATTGAAATTATCAAAATTTAATATCATTAGAAACATTGACCTTTTTATTATCATATATAGCAACTAAAAAAAGGTATTACAATATTACAGAAACCTAATTTATAAATACAATTTCTATTTAATATTAATTCTCACGTACCTTTAAATAAATTAACATGTTAGAATTATAATAAAACTGATTTTTTTTACCAAAATTTAATTGATAAATAGGTGTCATTGACTGAAACATCTATTCAATCCCATAATTTATAATGTGTAATAAGTGGGAAAAACCATTAAAAAAAAATATGATATAAAATGTCATAATTTTTATTTACCAAATGTATTTTTATTTTTATTTTATTTTTATTAATCCCTGCATGTAGGGACTATAACATTCGCCTTCTGGTTAGAGTGCGTTGACTCTAATTATTTGGCTGTGTTTTTTGTAATTTTAACAAAAGTTTTTGGAAAATGCTCACAATTTATATTTTCCCTAAATTTAAGAAATAATTTTCTACTTTTTTGGAAATCATATTTCTAATTTTCGATTAGCTAGGTGAACACTAATGGGACATAAATCACTTGTTGGAGGGCATTTTATTTTCACTATATAGGTGCCCGTGTTCATGGCACTTGCGACACCTAAATGGGACATGTTCATAGTCCACCGCTTGCACCCATTCTTCGTCATACACTTCTAAAATGATCGCGTCCGGAAGTGCCCCAAATAATTCCATTTCCACACATATCCGAGCGAAGGATGTGTATTGCCTTTTAGAGTCGCATCTGAGATGTTTATAAAATGCCCTAGCTTGTTGCCGATAGCCTTTAAAGACTCCGACAACCAATAATCTAAAGGAAGGGAATAAGTCTTATCCATACCGGTACCGATGTGAAATTTTCTCGTTCTGGGACAAAGTTCATCATCCATGGTCGCACGTAATGGCTTGCAACAGTGTAAAAATAGGGTCCTCCCTTGAACACTCTGTCCTTATCCTCTAAGCTTGTGAATACCACCATAAAGAAGCCCTTGGACCCAAGGTGAAGGTTTATTTCCCCCTTTGGTTTCCAGTGGTTCCTTATCCATGCTTGCAAAGCCTTCTCCTTCGGCTAAATCCCCATAAATTTGCATATAACCGCGTATTCCGCCATGTGATCTCTGTGCACTTGAAGCCCTGGGTCACTTAAAACGACCCAAGGAATAATGGTCGACTTAGGTTTATAGACCCCTATTGTGATCATAGGAGCAACTTTCTCACTGCTACCCCTTTTCCTCCTCCCCTTACTAGCTTCCTCATGATTCCTTCCTGTCCATGAGGTCTGATATTTTCTGAATTTTCTGTGTTAATAGCCTCTGTTGCCACCTCCATTGGTTTCTTGAAGCGATGTGATCTAGCTCCCTTGCTTCTATCCATAGCTACTTGATTGTAGGAGGGAGCATAACTCCCTCCTCTGTGTCCCGCCATGGTGACCATCGACAAAACCCTAGTTTAGATTCCAGAGCCAAAACCTTCGAGAATTCACACATATCTTTAAACTAGTACAACCACATTAATAAATATGTTTGATATACATGGATAAGATTATATCAATCACATGCACAACCACGTTAACTTGATATCATATTTGATGTTTAAATGATGATACAAAAACTTATTGTTAACTTAAAACCTTAATCTAAAAATCTTGTAAATATAAAAGACAATCTTCAAGGGATTGCTTACTCTTGTATCAAATTAGAAGTAATATCATTTAAAATCTTGTAAGAGATGCTAAGTGATGGTTACTAGATTTTTGGTGAAAGGTTGAAGGAAATAATTAATCAACACACTATACCTTGATTATCACTATATAATAATGAACCAAGAAACCATTGTATCATTTCTTATTGGCATGAATATATTGTTTCGAAGGCTTTTATAAAAACAAATATTATATATATAGGCTCATTGTCATGATAGAGTGAATATACGTTAATTTCGCCCAAGTATGGTAATGAAAAGAAGAACATGAGTGTACATTATTTACAATATTGGTTGAATCCTTAATATTTATTTGAGGAGGATATATTTATATATAATCGTACTTAACCTCAATTCATTGGATTTCGCCAAAGAAACCTTTTCTACCACGTTTTGTCAAGGGGATCACCCTATAAAGTGAATTCCTTACATTAACATGATGTCACCTGTACAGTTTATGGGCAGAAGCCCTACACCAACTCCCAAACAAAATACCTAATCTGATGCACCACTCATAAGGGTAAAATTAATATTTCGAAACTATGAAACCCTGGCAATGGAACAATGGCACCGTGACCAAATAAAAGCACAAATCAACCTCGCACAAATATATGGTCACAAATTTAACATAGATTAAATGGAAACACCATAAAATATATGGTCACAAAACCAACAGAGATTAAATGGAAACTCCATAAAATTAACAAACATAAAATTAATGTAGCTATTGAAACCTAAAATGACATATACTTGAAACTTCATAATGGGAATAAGCGCACTCAAATCAACTAATTAAAACACCTTATCTCGCACCATCAAATATCTAATCCTGCACTATCAAATACTTAACATTCAAATGGAATGTAGGGAAGAAATCTTAAATAAAAACTCACTAACGAAATAAATAAGGATTGAGTTAATTATGAGAAACATAAAAACTTATGATTAATGTGGCATGACCATGACCATGACTGTAGACATTTCATAACCCCCAAGCCATGTTTTATTAGATGAGGGTAGATGTTTGTGGAGGGAAAATGTTTCAAACAAAAATTTCATTAGAAGGACAACTCATGCAATTTTGAAGAGGGCAAACATTTTAAATATAAATTTCATATTATTGATAACCCTTAGCCATGCTAGTGAAACCCCATTTCGTAATTTTTTTTAATAAATTAAAGCTAGAAATAGACTTAATAAATTGAAAAACTATTCACTAACCTTTCATAGTGTCCATTGGATAACGTTAGCAAACTAATACACGTTTGGTGGACCAATGACATCAACAATCATAGATATACACATATTCGTGTTTTGACGTTCTAAGAATGGTGGGCAGAGATTTGTTTGGATTAAGTTCTCATTGGGCAGGGCAAGCAAGTCTTCATATCTCTGAAGCCTCTGCATTTCAAACGTTCCTTTTATTTGTTTTTAACGGAATTTTACCCCCCCCCCCCAAAAAATAAAATTACCATTTTGGTGTTTCATGAGCACAGAGGACAAGGTTTCGTGAGAACAAAGGCAGAGGCAACATGAGCACAAAGCAGTGTGAGGCAGTTAACTTCTAAATAGGTAAACGTTTAGAGCACAGAAAACGCTCAGAGGAGCCAAGGCGTAAAGAGCAAGGAAATTTCAGATTTTGTGGAAACAAATCATCTGGGTCAAGTCAAAATTGCTTCAATAGACAAAACAAGAAAGTGGATTTGGGTAAACGCAAAGCAATATGAGGGTATTTTAAGGTGTAAATTTGATCGCCTTAAATGGGGACAAATGAGAAGAAAAACAATCAAGAGAAAGAAAATAAATAAGAGAAACAAAAATAAAGAAGAATCAATCATTTACAGTACCGCATCTACACCTCTTACTTGGTCATCAAATATATATGTCCAAGAACTGATGAAGGCCAGTAGAAGGCTGGAGATTTTGGAAGCTAGAGAACAGGAAAGGGACCGCAAAATTTCAGAGATCACAGTTGCAAACTGATGCCTAATGGAAGATAATAGAATTTTGAAAAAGCAGGTAACAATGTTACAAGAGGCTTTAGAGACAGGAAAACAAGAATGACAAATCATGAAGATAGCATGGCAAAGCATGAAAGGATTAATAACAAAAAACATATATGTGATAATTTCTAAACAAACTCAGTTATATACACAAGTATCTCAACAAACAAACATTTCCAAATAGAAGGCAAAAATGAACAGCGGGAAAGATAGTCCAAAAGAAGTCAAACCTAGAGCTGAAGACGCTACTGGTTAAATAAGGACAGAGGAAGAAGATGCAAGAGCTCGTAGAGCACAGGAAATAGAACATAAAGAAAGACATGACAAGAAAACAAACTTTATTATCAAGGGAATAAGAGATTATGGGAAGAATGAAAGTACTCTTAATTTGAAAAGACTTTCTGAAAGAGAAACTCCATTGAAAAGGGCAAATTTGTCAAGCAAGAAGGGTTGGGAGGATATGTGAAGAGAGGCCTCGACCCATAAAAGTCACCATGGCAAGCATACAAGACAAACGACAACTTTTGGGCAAAAAGAAACTCTTGAAAGGCTCATAATTCTTCCTCGATGAAGATTTAACCAAAAAACAACAAGATGAGAGAAAGGGATGAAGTGGAGAAAAATAGAACAACAAGAAATGAAGGGAAAAGGGCATGGTTGTACAATGGGAAAGCCATTATTGTAGTTTTTTGGCCTCCAGGCAAATCAGGGCAGCAAGTTGGCAGTAAATAAAAAATAGAGAATTCAATAATAGAGCAACATGAGCAACATGAGCAACATGTACAAATAGGGGTGAAGACTCAAATTTGAGTCTTATGTGCCAAACTGCGTAGCAGTCAAATCCTACCCAGGTATACCTAAGTTTAGTTTGTTGGAATTGTAGAGGTTACCCTTGGAGGAGAGAACCTGGGTTAGGGCCTATTGCGGAAGGTAGAGACATAATTTGTCTCACGGAAACTCATGAGCATGATGGTTGCAAAACTCTTGTGTTTGACAGTTATTTGAAGTTGGCAGTTTGGAACAAGGTAGCTGAAAATGGCAAAGGGTATGGGGGAATACTAGTTTTAGTGAAAGAAAAAGAAGGTTGTCACATTCAATTAATTAAAGAAGATGCAAATAAACAATATTTATGGTTGAAAATATCAGAGAATGAGAATCACATACGAATTGCAGCATTCTATTTTTCCCCTAAAGTCTCAAAAACTTACAAAAATAAGGGGCTTGACAACAAGAATCTGTATGTAGCTTTAAAACAAGATATTGTCGTGTACTCTCAGCAGGGAGAAGTTCTTTTAGTGGGATATTTCAATGCTAGAACAATAAATAATTGAGCTAGCATTCTTTGTTGCAAATAGGATCACAATCCTATTTGGCTCACTGAAGAGGAGAATCTCGAATGGGTGAGGTGTTTAGAAGATGACAAAGTTAGCAATCATTTTGGAGAGGAGTTGCTTACACTGTGTGGGGCTTTCAACTTAATTATTTACAATGGTCTAGATAGATGGAAAAGGTCGGGGAACTTCACTTGCAACACATACAATGGGGAAAGTGTCTTGACTATGTGATGTGTTCACAAAGCTTAATAGAAAAGATACATGACGTTAGTATTGGAGAGCATATTTGGGACTTAAAATCAAACCATTACTCAATTTATATAAGGTTATCATGGTTAGAAGAAAGGCAACATAGGAGGAAAACCCAATGCTCTCGACAATCACTATCAAGGGGCAAAATTCTTCTAACACAAGAAAATGGTACTATCCTCAAGACAATGTTAAAGAGATTAATTCGGAAGGAGAAAACTGGTTTCAAACGCTTCAACAGTCATGAGTTAACAAACATAATTCAAAGTGCACTTAAGAAGTGCAAAAGAGCAAAAAATAGGAAATCATAATCAAATCGTTTTCCTGTAAATGCTTGCTTTGATGAGGAATGCAAAATGGAAAGGAGAACCTTGAAAAAGGTAAGAAAGGAGAAGATGAATGTAAAGTTATATAAGCAGATACTAAAAAGAAAAAAAGATGGGTTCATGCAAACAAGGAGGGAAGTGTTAATACATTTAAGCAAGAATAATCCAAATCTTTTATGGGAGGAACTGCAACCAAGAAAGAAGCAAATTGAAAATAATATTACAACCAATCAGTGGTTTGAATATGTAAGACAACTCTACAAGAAAGAATCCGAGGCGGAGTCCCCCTAGGATCGACACAAATTCAAAGCTCTTCATATTACAGGAGGTGGAGAATGGAATTAAGAAGCTGAAAACAGGAAAGGCAAAGGACTTGGTTGAACTTCAAGCAGAATATCTAAAATGGGGAATGAATGCTCTTGCACCGCACATCATGGAAATATTCAACAACATCATTCAACAAGGATTCCCAAGGGACTTGACAACTAGCCTAGCAATACCCCTTTTTAAAAGTGGAGACATTAATAATCCATCCAACTATAGAACAATTATGATCAATCCTTTGTTTGCAAAGCTTTTCAGTAGCATGGTAGAAGATAAAATTAGCAAGTGGGTAGAAGTAAAAGAAAAGAGGGCAAGAGAACAAACGGGTTTTAGGCCGAAACATTCTACAATGGATCATGGCATCACGTTGAGACACATTGTTGAAAAGGTTTGGGAGGACAAAGAAGAAGTATTTTGTTGCTTTGTTCACTTCAAAAAGGCATTTGACACAGTCCCTAGGGATAAGTTGTGGCGTAGGATGGAAGAACTTGAAATTCGTAAGCATTATAGAGCCGTTGTCCATAGACTTTATGAAGAAGTGAAAGTCAAAATTACAACCTCAACAGGTATTTCATAAAGCTTTAGAAATGACATTGGAGTCAAGGTTGCCCTCTATCCCCTACTCTTTTTGGTCTATATAGTGATAAATTGGAAGAGTGACTAAATATGCAAGGTGGAGATGGTGTTCAGTTGGGGGAGTTTGTGATAAAGCTTCTTTTATATGCTGATGATATTGTATTGATTTCTAAATCGGCTCATCGATTGCAAATGCACTTATATGCCCTTGAGCATTTTTGTAGAGCAGTGGGGATGCAAGTCAATACTAGCAAGACCAAAATAATGATTTTTTCTAATAAAAGGAAGCATAGCCAACATACTTTCTCCTTTGAAGACAACATTCTCGAAGAAGTAAATGAGTACAAGTACCTTGGGATTGATTTCAACAACAAACTCAATTGGGAGGACTGCAGAAAGAAGAGAATTTTAGGAGGGTAGAAAGCAATATATGCTCTTTAAAACAGACGTAGAGAGACAGAGTTATGGGATTGGAAAACGATTAAAGTGCTTTTTGGGCTCCTATTTTGTCCAGTGATGCTATATGGGTGTGAATTGTGGGCTAGTAGCACTCCCGTCTCAAAATGGAAACAAATTGAGAAAATCCAAAAACAATAGATCACGAGCAAGTTAAAAATAAAAAGTTCAGTACTTTATGAGATAATGTTGAGTGAAACAGGAGCAATTTCCATTGAAGCGATTGCTATGGTGCGGCTCATAATATATCTAAAAAGAATTGAACAAATGAGAGTAGGTAGATGGCCTAATGTTATCTTCAATGAAGGCATGAGTGAAAGAAAGAAAACACGGATGAAACAAAACTACACATGGATGCAAAAATGGAATATCTACCTCAATGCTTGTCCCACAAATAGCAAGGAGCTAAAAGATTTTGTTATGGAGAAGTTTCATAAAAAGGTATGGGGAAATGAGTTGGGTAGAAAGAAGAAATATTACATTTAGGAATTCAACCCTAGGTGTGATCTACAACAAAAAGAGTTCATTGGAGCTAGCATTTCATGGAGGGCAAGGCTTCTTATTCCTCAATTAAGGACCAACTCACATCAACTTCAGTGTGAAATAGGACTATGGAAAAGGCCTAAAGAAGCTTGGGAAGAACGAGTGTGCACATTTTATACGTCGGGGGCTATGGAATCGGAAAAAATTCCATTTTGGAATGTGATGCATTCAAAGACATCAGAGAAAGTTATGAGAACATGTTAGCATAATTTCTTGGCATTGTCTTTTTAGCGAGGGGATTGTTGGAAGGTTGGGTCAACTCATCACCAATTTGAATTGGAAAAGGATTCAATTGCAAAAAGTGAAAAATAGGGAACTAATGGTCTCATAGACTATTTTTAGTCTCGTGGACCTTAAAATATCATTTCATTTCAAAAAAAAAAAATTCTGAGATTATTAAGGCTTGACCATTCATAATTTAAAGAATTAAAATTCTTCAAACCCAATTACAATATAAACATATTAACTAATAAATTAATATATTAGAATTATAAACGAACTAATATTTTCTACACAAATTTAATTAATAAATGTTTCATTACATGAAATATCTATTTAATTCCATAAATTTTAATGTGTAAAGTGAGAAAACAATTTAATCAAGTACTACCTAGTAACTAGTACCTGTGGCTCAGTTTATATATAGGGAAATTGAAATCTGGATTGTTGAAAGGTGAAACTGTTATGAAACCATATAACTTTATTTAGTGATAGGTTTCAGTTAGGGAACCAATTTTTTACCAACAACTAAATTAATATATCCATTGACCCAATTTTTGGGAAAAAATTGGTCAAAAGTCGTTGTAACCCATGCAATTTTTTTTTTTTTTCAAAAAATCTTGTAGATGCAGTGCTTGAATCATGTTTTTGATGGTGGAAATGGATTCAACAACATAAAAAACGTTTAGGGCACCTAAAATTATGAATTTTGACAACTTTTACTTGGATTTACAAAAATCTTTTTCAAATTTTTTTCAAAAAATCTTGTAGATGCAGTGCTTGAATCATGTTTTTGATGGTGGAAATGGATTCAACGCCATACAAAATGTGTAGGGCACCTAAAATTATGAATTTTGACAACTTTTACTTGGATTTACAAAAATCCTATTTTTTCAAAATATAGCCGGAATTTCCATAACTTTCTACGCAAAAAATACATAATTTTATGGCAATCTTGGAGAGTTTGTTTTATGCTCACCGATGTAATTAATAGAAATAGAGCAAAAATCAAAATCTTTATGAATTTTGTTGAGATTCTAAATTTATTAATTCTCTACAATTTAAAAATAATAATTTAGTAATAATATTTAAAAAAGAAGAAGAGTAGCAATGCTAATGTTTATTGAATAGTTTATATTTTAATTTTGAATTAAAATCATTATTATTTAAATAAATCTATTCAATATATTTAAAAATCTCAAACCACTTAACTTATACAATTTTAACAATTAAAAAATTATTTTAATATTTTAATATTAAATTTAAATTTATACAAATCTTCATATATTCACACTTTAAAAAATAAATATTATACTGTAAACTATAAACAAAATATAATGTAATAAGATAACCAAATGTAATTGGGCTAAGATAAATAAAAGATATTTGAATTTGATAAGGCATGTGAATAAAAGATATGTGGAATTACTTCACTCGAATGATTTTTTTTTTTTTTTATAAAATTAGGTAAATAGATAAATTTTCAAAACCTCTAATCTTGAACGTGTCACATGCGAGAGAGAAAGACATCTTTTGTGGTGTTAAAAGTGCCCAACCAAACTTGGGAGCTTTCACTTGGGTGTTAAAAGTGATCCAGGGTTGATTTATGAAAAAACTTCGTGTTTCTTTCTCCTTCTCTAATCCACTGCACCCTCAATTTCTGTCTCCCGAAAATCTCCTCTTGCATGCACTGATCTTCCCATTCATTCTGAAGAGAGTCAAATTGATTTTCCTGTTCCTCGTTAAAACCATCTGTGATGATGATCTGATTAATCCCCTGTAGTTTATGCTCAACTTCTCTTTTGGCTTTAAAAATATTACCAAACTCCTTTTTGTTACAATCTTTAAGCCCGTATTTGATGTGTTTAAGTCTCTGTTGTAGAATGAAAATTTTAGTGCCTTGAGAAAACATATCTTCCATCCACCATTTGTAAATATTGCTAGTGAAGTCAGGGTGAGAGAACTAGACATTTTCAAACCTAAAAGGTTTGTTCCTCGGTGTGCCCATAAAAGTAGCTTCAAGCTGGACAGACCAGTGGTCCGAACCTCCAAAGGGAAGGATTAAAGCTGACATGTCAAAGCCTCTGTGAAGGAGGTCCTCTGAGATTATGAATCTATCTAGTTTAGAGGCGACTTGAGCAGCTCCTCCCCTCTTATTGTTCGAGGTAAAAGTGTCATTTATTGTTTCAGTGTCCACTAGCCCCATGTTATTTATGAAGTTCTGGAAGGCAATTGAGTCTCTGCCTAGTTTTATGGTACCACCTTTTTTCTCTGTAAGAGATCTGATCATATGAAATCCCCTGCCAGAATCCAGGGCACATAAGAATCTCTCTCTTAGCTCCTTAAGGGAGGTGAGAAGCTTGAGTTTGTCTTCTTGTTTTTTAGGACCATAAACGTTTGTGATCATGTATATCTCCTTATCACCCAAAGGTTGAATCACCGATGATAGATAGTTCCTGGACGCTTCAGCATCCAGGATTCCAAGTTTCTGGGGGTCCCAAAGCGTAAGAATCCCCCCCGCCGAGTTGTCTTCTTTAACCTCTAGATACTCATACTTGATTAACCACTTGTTGTGTATCTCCCTGATCTTGTCCATCGAAACACTTTGTTTCCTGAATAAAAACCATATATGGTTTTTCTTCTTTTATTCTACTGCTAAGATTTATTTGTTTGCTTTTACTTCCTAGACACCTAATGCTCCAGGTTGTAAGCTTCATTAAGAAAGGTTTATAAAGGAGTAACTGGTAATATCTCTCATCTTACCTGAGTTAATCATGAGTTTCCCACATTCGGTCAGAAACTCATTCTGTCTTTTCTTCCTCTTTTCCTACCCGAGTTCATAGAAGAATGCATCGGTGTATCCTCCATTGTTTTCACCCCTCTATTCTCCTGGCTATTATGGTTTCTTTTGACTCCAGAGCCCTTCGATTGTGATCTCCAGAGGAAGAGCTGTTGAACCCTGTCAAACTCCTCTTTTGGCAGGGAGTCTACCCCTTTGGCTATTCCTTGCTCCATAAACTTTTCTAGATCTAAATTCTCCCTTTCTAGAATCTCCTGCAGTTCATGGTCCTCCGTTCTAGCCTCACTTGGGCGATCTCATGATCCGTACTAAGCTCCATAATGCTTGGCAGGTCATCCTTTTGTTGGTTGTTCTCTGGTATATCCTCCATGTTAGCATCCCCTTGCTTCTCAATGGGGTTATTCTCCGATTCCTCGTTTGTCCCGTTGTTTTCAACTTCTTCTTCTAAGATCTTGAAACTGTTGTGGCTTGGTTTTCCATCCTCATTAATCTTCTTTTGGTACCACTTTCCTCCTTTCCCTTTGCCCCCAACCTTAGTGAAACCCTCGGGATATTTTTCTATGGTGTTTCTTGTGTTGCTCTCCATTTTGTTTAATGGGCAGTCTCTATATAGGTGCCTGTGTTCATGGCACTTGCGGCACCTAAATGGGACATGTTCATAGTCCACCACCTGCACCCATTCTTCGTCATACACTTCTAAAATGATCGCGTCAGGAAGTGCCCCAAATAATTCCATTTCCACACATATCCGAGCGAAGGATGTGTATTTGCCTTTTAGAGTCGCATATGAGATCTTTATAAAATGCCCTAGCTTGTTGCCGATAGCCTTTAGAGACTCCGACAACCAATAATCTAAAGGAAGGGAGTAAGTCTTATCCATACCGGTACCAATGTGAAAGTTTCTCGTTCTGGGACAAAGTTCATCATCCATGGTCGCGTGTAATGGCTTGCAACAATGTAAAAATAGGGTCCTCCCTTGAACACTCTGTCCTTATCCTCTAAGCTTGTGAATACCACCTTAAAGAAGCTCTTGGACCCAAGGTGAAGGTTTATTCCCCCCTTTGGTTTCCAGTGGTTCCTTATCCATGCTTGCAAAGCCTTCTCCTTTGGCTAAATCCCCATAAATTTGCATATAACCGCGTATTTCGCCATGTGATCTTTGTGCACTTGAAGCCCTGGGTCACTTAAAACGACCCGAGGAATAATGGTCTACTTAGGTTTACATACCCCTATTGTGATCATAGGAGCAACTTTCTCACTGTTACCCATTTTCCTCCTCTCCTTACTATCTTCGTCATGATTCCTTCGTGTCCATGAGGTCTAATATTTTTTGAATTTTCTGTGTTAATAGCCTATGTTGCCACCTCCATTGGTTTCTTGAAGCGATGTGATCTAGCTCCCTTGCTTCTACCCACAGCTACTTGATTGTAGGAGGGAGCATAACTCCCTCCTCTCCGTCCCGCCATGGTGACCATCGACAAAACCCTAACACAAAACCCTAGTTTAGATTCCAGAGCCAAAACCTTCGAGAATTCACACATGTCTTTAAACTAGTTCAACCACATTAATAAATATGTTTGATTTACATGGATAAGATTATATCAATCACATGCACAACCACGTTAACTTGATATCATATTTGTGTTTAAATGATGATACAAAAACTTATTGTTAACTTAAAACCTTAATCTAAAAATCTTGTAAATATAAAAGACAATCTTCAAGGGATTTCTTACTCTTGTATCAAATTAAAAGTAATATCATTTAAAATCTTGTAAGAGATGCTAAGTGATGGTTACTAGATTTTTGGTGAAAGGTTGAAGTAATTAATTAACACACTATACCTTGATTATCGCTATATAATAATGAACCAAGAAACCATTGTATCATTTCTTATTGGCATGAATATATTGTTTCGAAGGCTTTTATAAAAACAAATATTATATATATAGGCTCATTGTCATGATAGAGTGAATATACGTTAATTTCACCCAAGTATGGTAATGAAAAGAAGAACCTGAGTGTACATTATTTACAATATTGGTTGAATCCTTAATATTTATTTGAGGAGGATATATTTATATATAATCGTACTTAACCTCAATTCACTGGATTTGGTCAAAGAAACCTTTTCTACCACGTTTTGTCAAGGGGATCACCCTATCAAGTGAATTCCTTACATTAACATGATGTCATCTGTATAGTTTATGGGTAGAAGCCCTACACCATCTCCCAAACAAAATACCTAATATGGTGCACCACTCATAAGGGTACAATTAATATTTCGAAACTCTGAAACCCTGGCAATGGAACAATGGCACCGTGACCAAATAAAAGATCAACCTCGCACAAATATATGGTCACAAAATTAACATAGATTAAATGGAAACACCATAAAATATATGGTCACAAAACCAACAGAGATTAAATGGAAACTCCATAAAATTAGCAAACATAGAATTAATGTAGCTACTGAAACCTAAAATGACACATACTCGAACCTTCATAATGGGAATAAGCGCACTCAAATCAACTAATTAAAACACCTTATCTCGCACCATCAAATATCTAATCCTGCACTATCAAATACTTAACATTCAAATGGAATGTAGGGAAGAAATCTTAAATAAAAACTCACTAATGAAATAAATAAGGATTGAGTTAATTATGAGAAACATAAAAACGTATGATATAAAAATGTGGCATGACCATGACCTGACTGTAGACATTTCCTAACCCCCAAGCCATGTTTTATTAGATGAGGGTAGATGTTTGTGGAGGGAAAATGTTTCAAACAACAATTTCATTAGAAGGACAACTCATGCAGGTTTGAAGAGGGCAAACATTTTAAATATAAATTTCATATTATTGATAACCCCTAGCCATGCTAGGGAAACCACATTTCGTATTTTTTTTTAATAAATTAAAGCAGAAATAGACTTAAGAAATTGAAAAACTATTCACTAACCTTTCATAGTTTCCATTGGATAACGTTAGCAAACTAATACACGTTTGATGGACCAATGACATCAACAATCATAGATATACAGATATTCGTGTTTTGACGTTCTGAGAATGGTGGGCAGAGATTTGTTTGGATTAAGTTCTCATTGGGCAGGGCAAGCAAGTCTTCATATCTCCGAAGCCTTTGCATTTCAAACGTTCCTTTTATTTGTTTTTAACGGAATTTTACCCCCCCCAAGATAAATTACCATTTTGGTGTTTCGTGGACACAAAGGACAATGTTTTGTGAGCACAAAGGCAGAGGCAACATGAGCACAAAGCAGTGTGAGGCAGTTAACTTCTAAATAGGGAAACGTTTAGAGCACGGAAAACGCTCAGAGGAGCCAAGGCATAAAGAGCAAGGAAATTTCAGATTTTGTGGAAACAAATCATCTGGGTCAAGTCAAAATTGCTTCAATAGACAAAACAAGAAAGTGGATTTGGGTAAACGCAAAGCAATATGAGGGTATTTTAAGGCGTAAATTTGATCGCCTTAAATGGGGACAAATGAGAAGAAAATCAATCAAGAGAAAGAAAATAAATAAGAGAAACAAAAATAAAGAAGAATCAATCATTTACAGTACCGCATCTACACCTCTTACTTGGTCATCAGATCTATATGTCCAAGAACTGATGAAGTCCAGGACAAGGCTGGAGATTTTGGAAGCTAGAGAACAGGAAAGGGACCGCAAAATTTCAGAGATCATAGTTGCAAACTAATGCCTAATGGAAGATAATAGAATTTTGAAAAAGCAGGTAACAATGTTACAAGAGGCTCTAGAGACAGGAAAACAAGAATGACAAATCATGAAGATAGCATGGCAAAGCATGAAAGGATTAATAACAAAAAACAGATATGTGATAATTTCTAAACAAACTCAGTTATTTACACAAGTATCTCAACAAACAAACATTTCCAAATAGAAGGCAAAAATGAACATCGGGAAAGATAGTCCAAAAGAAATCAAAGCTAGAGCTGAAGACGCTAATGGTTACATAAGGACAGAGGAAGAAGATGCAAGAGCTCGTAGAGCACAGGAAATCGAACATAAAGAAAGACATGACAAGAAAACAAACTTTATTATCAGGGGAATAAGAGATTATGGGAAGAATGAAAGTACTCTTAATTTGAAAAAAGACTTTCTAAAAGAGAAACTCCATTGGAAAGGGCAAATTTGCCAAGCAAGAAGGGTTGGGAGGATATGTGAAGAGAGGCCTCGACCCATAAAAGTCACCATGGCAAGCATACAAGACAAACGACAACTTTTGGGCAAAAAGAAACTCTTGAAAGGCTCATAATTCTTCCTCGATGAAGATTTAACCAAAAAACAACAAGATGAGAGAAAGGGATGAAGTGGAGAAAAATAGAACAACAAGAAATGAAGGGAAAAGGGCATGGTTGTACAATGGGAAAGCCATTATTGTAGTGTTTGGGCCTCCAGGCAAATCAGGGCAGCAAGTTGGCAGTAAAGAAAAAATACAGAATTCAATAATAGAGCAACATGTACAAATAGGGGTGAAGACTCAAATTTGAGCCTTATGTGCCGAACTGCGTAGCAGTCAAATCCTACCCAGGTATACCTAAGTTTAGCTTGTTGGAATTGTAGAGGTTACCATTGGAGGAGGGGACCTGGGTTAGGGGCTATTGTGGAAGGTAGAGACATAATTTGTCTCACGGAAACTCATGAGCATGATGGTTGCAAAACTCTTGTGTTTGACGGTTATTTGAAGTTGGTAGTTTGGGACAAGGTAGCTGAAAATGGCAAAGGGTATGGGGGAATACTAGTTTTAGTGAAAGAAAAAGAAGGCTGTCACATTCAATTAAATAAGAAGATGCAAATAAACAATATTTATGGTTGAAAATATCAGAGAATGAGAATCACATACGAATTGCAACATTCTATTTTTCCCCTAAAGTCTCAAAAACTTACAAAAATAAGGGGCTTGACAAAAAGAATCTGTATGCAGCTTTAAAACAAGATATTTTCGTGTACTCTCAGCAGGGAGAAGTTCTTTTAGTGGGATATTTCAATGCTAGAACAATAAATAATTGAGCTAGCATTCTTTGTTCCAAAGAGGATAACAATCCTATTTGGCTCACTGAAGAGGAGAATCTCGAATGGGTGAGGTGTTTAGAAGATGACAAAGTTAGAAATCATTTTGGAGAGGGGTTGCTTACACTGTGTGGGGCTTTCAACTTAATTATTTACAATGGTTTAGACAGATGGAAAGGTCGGGGAACTTCACTTGCAACACATACAATGGGGAAAGTGTCATTGACTATGTGATGTGTTCACAAAGCTTAATAGAAAAGATACATGACATTAGTATTGGAGAGCATATTTGGGACTTAAAATCAAACCATAACTCAATTTATATAAGGTTATCATGGTTAGAAGAAAGGCAACATAGGAGGAAAACCCAATGCTCTCGACAATCACTATCAAGGGGAAAAATTCTTCGAACACAAGAAAATGGTACTATCCTCAAGACAATGTTAAAGAGATTAATTTGGAAGGAGAAATATGGTTTCAAACGCTTCAACAGTCATGAGTTAACAAACATAATTCAAAGTGCACTTGAGAAGTGCAAAAGAGAAAAAAATAGGAAATCAGAATCAAATCGTTTTCCTGTAAATGCCTTCTTTGATGAGAAATGCAAAATGGAAAGGAGAACCTTGAAAAAGGTAAGGAAGGAGAAGATGAATGTAAAGTTATATAAGCAGTTACTAAAAAGGAAAAAAGATGAGTTCATGCAAACAAGGAGGGAAGTGTTAATACATTTAAGTAAGAATAATCCAAATCTTTTATGGGAGGAACTGCAACCAAGGAAGAAGCAAATTGAAAATAATATTACAACCAATCAGTGGTTTGAATATGTAAGACAACTCTACGAGAAAGAATCCGAGGCGGAGTCCCCCCTAGGATCGACACAAATTCAAAGCTCTTCACATTACAGGAGG
>APFE030016158.1:2403-24895 GCA_000404065.3 Pinus taeda | reverse complement strand
CCTCATACAATTTACAATCTCATCCATTCGCAAGAAGTAATTAGCTATGCTTTCATTACTATGCATCTTAAGGTTTTCCTACCGGATTCTAAGAGTTTGAAGCTTTGCTCTTTTTACCTGTTCATATCCTTCGTAGCTTAGAATGATTTTGTCCTATATTTCCTTAGCTTATTTGAAATGCATGATCTTCATAAATTCTGATTGTGTCAAACTCCCCAATAAGACAGTAACAGCTTTGGCATTGAGCTCATATTTCTTTTTCTCGGCTGCATCTGTAGGAACTGCTGATGGGAAATTGTATCCACTTTCTATGATTCCCCAAACTTCTGCTCCAAGTGATTGTAGATATGATGTGGTTCTTATCTTCCAGTGGGTAAAGTTGCTCCCATCAACGATTGGTGGCCTAATGTGTGCCTCTCTTTCTGGATTAGCTATTCTGATGGATCTGTTCCTTTAAGCGATCAAGCTTCTTCAAAAGGACCTGCTCTGATACCAATTGTTGGAAATAATATTGAGAGGGGGGGGGGGGTGTATTGTTAGTGCTCAAATCTGCCTTAGGTTGAAATAAGGCAAGACTCAAGGCCACATCAAACCACGCTCAGCCTCGTAGCTAGCCCTACGAGGATAGGAGAGGGCTCTCTCCGGGTCAAACTCAGCAAAAGATAATAGAAATGGCTCGAGATGACCGAATTGATGACTGATTTTAGGCTAGGTATGAAGTACAAAGAGTTTACAATTGAGTTTTGATAATTTTGTTGAATTCAAGGGAAAGGAAAATTTGGGTGCGGGGATGAGGCACATTTTTTGCAGAGGTCCACTTGGGGCAAGATAGGAAATTGTTTTGATGCCTTAAAGCAAGTGAGATGGGTAGATCAGACTGGTGAGGGGCTAAGGAGAGCAAGGGTCTCAGGATTCTCCTTAAACTGAAGGAAAAATAGAAGATTAAACAAATTTAAAGGCAGAGCATAGCAATTTCATGGATTCTACCTTAACACTTCATTTGTTTAATAACAGAAGAATTAATAGAGATAATGATGCACATACACAACTTACAAGTACTGAGAGAAACACACCATCAACACATAAAGCCACATGGATCCCAAATAGTGCTGCAAAACCCTGGTCTTTCCTTTACCAAAAATGCTGATAAGATATGTACAATATAGTCTCAAGCTATCCCAAGAGTCCAACCTCTCCTACTGAATGAAATTTACATATATAGACTAAGCTATCCTCATTCCCTAACCTCTAGGGGTCGAGCTCCTCCTTCTAGGAGCAGTTTTAACAAATTCTAAACATGGAGCAAGAATCTAGATGACCAAACAACCTGCCTCTAAAAAGAAGGAAACTGATTCATTACATTAGTTTCTTGCTAATTTGTGAATGAATCATCTAGAAGAAGTAAAAATGTGCCAAAATTACATCATACACATCAAATTACATCAATCTGGGTCAAACATCACATCAAGAGGTGAAACTAGTCACAACTGGCCGAAATTCTGAGCTGGAATGTGAAAATTTGACCAAAAATCTCTATGTGCCGCGCGCCTGAGCTCTACGCGTCGCGCGCCTTTCAACCTAATTTTGGGGCACTTCCCAGAATCCAAATTGAGCTCAGGTTGGCTTTTTGGAAAGCCATAGATGTCTACTTTCCAACCCAAGTAGAATTTTCCAATGTGGTCTCCATTTGACCCTCCAAAAGTGGATTCTCCCAGAAGTACTTCCTGTTGGTGCAAAAAGTGGCAGAAAGGTGATTTTCATGATGTTTTTTGAGCTTTTGATCATCCAAAACTTGATGAACTGTCTTGGCAATTGCTGAGCATGTGTATTTTATCATGAAAAATCCAAAACTGCAAGCCATTTTTCATTTGGACCTCCCAATCTTATGGGTTGCCCGCGGCGCACAGGGAGGTACGCGGCGCACTGGGCTTGAGGCGCGCGGTGCATAGAGCCTGTGCATAGCGTCTTTTGCAGGAGACTTTTGGAGGCCTTCTCAGTGTCAGAATCAGGTGCAGGATAGCTCGTTGGAAAGGTATTTATGTCTTATTTCCAAAAAAACTATAATTTTGCAATTTTGAGTTCATTTTCCTTGTCAAAAATCAAATCTCCCAAGACTGGTCAAAATGTGCCAAATGAGGCTGCCTCAAGGCAGAGTTCTGTTGCAGTCAACTTGTGAATGCCTTGCTCAACTCAAAATTGTGCTCATGATAGCTCATTGGAAATATATTTTTGTCTAGTTATCATTTGACTCATCAAGTAAGTCATTTCGCCAACCATGCTAGGAGAAATCTTGATTTTCCCAAGGTCACTTCAGAGGTGCATTCATTCTCCCAAGGCAAAGGTATGTTTGACATTTCTCTAAAACCCTGACACCTGTGTAAAAATTGAAGGAGGTTTTTCATCTTTGGAATGTTTTGGACAAAAAACTCTCTCAGTTTTTCACAATTCATCTTTTATTTCTCTGGAACATCTTTTGCGTGAAACTTATCCCGATGTGTGAAACAAGGGAATTTGTCGAAATGAAGTGAAATGAAGGGGATAAGGGGCTTCTAAATTCTTGGGGAAATTTTTGGAAGTATGGAGGGATGTTAGGAAGTAGGGGAAAGTGGAATCTCAGAGATTGAGTGAGGGAAAGGGGTCCAAAAGGGAAAAACACAGGCCTAGCCTAGAAAATTGCCAAGTTGTGGCAATAAACTAGGGTTTGTGCAAAAATTAGGAATTTGGGGGATCTCAGTGATGGAAAGTGTTCGATAAGGTACATGAAGGATAGAGGAATGTGTATGAACATCTGGATACAAGTTTTGCTAATTATTTGACCATTCAAGAGAAATTGCCTTCAAAACCCTAGGAGAGGGAAATGAACCTTGCCTAGGTGCAACTGAGGCATGAACAAGGTGTAAAATGACCCAATGGAACCTGACATGATGATAAAAAATTTCTGAATGATGATAGAATCAACTGAATGGTGACATGGACTGACATTTGGACAATTTTGAAAAGAGTGAAAACAAACCCTAGACCTAATGCCTAGTGACCAAATTTTGCTTGAAGACTCCCTGAAATGGCAAAATTTGACCTTGACACTCTGAGACTACTTTGTAAGAGCATATTTGATCACTAGAGGAAGGCTAGAAAGACTGACACTAACAATGGCTCCAATGGGGATGGTAGCTCCTTGGAGGTGCCAAGAACAATAGATCTCTGTGAGAGCAGACAGTGCCTTCATCGTTTGGGCAATGGAGTCAAAAACTCAAACTGAAATGCATGACTGAAAACTGATGACTTGACGACAAGACAGAAAACTAACTCACAAATGACTCATGACTGACTTGACTAAAACAAGGACTTACAAAGCTTATTTGAAGGGCAGCAGTCCATCGAGATTCGAGGGCTTCAAATCATGATGACAACCACCTGCATACTAATGAAATATGTACAATCATGTGTAATGAGATTTCCAATGTAACCAATCCAATAGATGGCTACATACCGAATTTCTGCTCTCACTTTTCTCGAGCAGGCGTAACAATGTACATGTAGGCAACTCACAATAACCACTGAAACCAAGGCTTATGATAACGAACTAGGCAACATTTATCTTCTCTAGTGCTTGCAAAAGGATGCCAAAGGGATCTTGATAATCCTGAAGCACTATCTTGTCTTGAGATCCAGTAGCAAAAATACAAGTACTCCCTTCATTCTGATCTGAAAGAACAATTGATTTCCGAGGGATAGGAATGCACCGAGAAGTATGTGCTTCTGCCATCTGAGTGCTAGCTATAGGTTCCTTGACCATGAGAAATCCTGGCATATTGTCTCTCTCAAGCTCATACTCCTCATCTTCATGGTCTAGGTCATTCTTAAACAAAAAAAAATCTTCAAGATTATCAAACATGATAGCCTTATCATCTTTGTGAAAGAAAATATTATTTGTTTGCTGATCTATAAAACTGATTACAAGACCATCATCATTTTCAAAAGAGGAAGAGATTTCACCAACACTTTCTTGACCATGCGTGCACTGCAAATCTGCTGTAGCTTCGGCTGAAACAAGACCTTTCAGAAGTAGATCTATCTCATCTTTAGACAAAGGAGACAATACCTTTTGTTTTCTTTTGCTGAAACAGTGATTGTCTTCATATGACATGGCAATCAAATTATCATTTACCATTGAGTTATCAAAAGAAGATTTCTCACTTACCTGAACAAAGATCCCATCTTGTTGTCCCTGAAATGACCAGATTACCTCCTCATGAAGGCTTTGGTCAATAACTTTGTCTTCTTAATTCCAAATGATCTCAACAATAGAGCTCTCCTTCATGGGATTTAGAACAAGGTATGTTTGGTCATCACGATCTGAATCTAGATTTGAAATGGCTGACTTGACTTTATCACATTCTGAAATTGAAACTTGATTTTCATGCATGCTATCTTCTTCTGTGGGCAGATCTGAAATAACATTCTCCCTTTCATCATTTTCAGCCATGTGGCCATCTTCAACCTGTTGATCTTGATTCTGCTGCAAAATTTCCTGATCATCTTGATGGGTATCCTCTAGTTTCTCTTCATGTTACTGAAATGGATTCTCATACAGAGCCTCCATGATCTCGTCATCCATGAAATTATCATCTTCGTAATATTTTTCAAGGCTTTCAATAAAAGTAGAAGCATGTTTGCAACAGTCATGAACTAAATTTAATGATGAATAAGATGCTTGATATCTTTCAATGAACAGGGCATGAAAATCTTTTAAACAATAAATACAGGCCAGCAGCAAATTTTCATACCAAGATTGGGCTTCACCTTCCAGAGTGGCCAAGAATATCTTCATCAAGCAATCTTAGGGAAAATCCACTTTCAACTTGCGAATATGCATATGAAATCTAACCAGATGTAAAGCAGCATCTTTCTTACCATCATTGTTAAACGTAGGCAGATTCCTTGACCAATCTACCTTGGGCATCTTATTCGGAAAACCTGGAATGTGATCTCAGCTCATGGGAGCGTATCTTCTCATGATTCGGTCCATCTTGAGAATCTCACAGCTACTGATCTCCCTGCAGTGAAGTCAACATGAAGCATCGATTCCTGGATTGTTCAGTGAATGGAGTCGCCAGGTGAATGATTTCAGCCTTATGATGTCTGACCGTTGTTCACCATCAACCATCAGATCTGAACTTGATACACGTACTGGGGGAATTTATAAGTTAAGTGTTACAATTACAAGCTACACCGGATATCGACTGAAGCAGCGTTTATCTACTATGCACTCGCAGAGCAATGTGCAGTTCGAAGGCTACCTGGCGTGACTTCAGACTCCGTCTATAGCTATAAATCAAATAACACTAACAAGAAAACCAGTTCTTCCCCAGTATGGTCGCCACTATGTTAGCGCTCAAATCTGCCTTAGGCTGAAATAAGGCAAGACTCAAGGCCACATCAAACCACGCTCAGCGTCGTAGCTAGCCCTACGAGGACAGGAGAGGGCTCTCTCCGGGTCAAACTCGAAAAAAGATAATCGAAATGGCTCGAGATGACCGAATTGATGACTGATTTTAGGCTAGGTATGAAGTACAAAGACTTTACAATTGAGTTTTGATAATTCTGTTGAATTCAAAGGAAAGGCAAATTTGGGTGCGGGGATGAGGCACAGTTTTTGCAGAGGTCCACTTGGGGCAAGATAGGCGATTGTTTTGATGCCTTAAAGCAAGTGATATGGGTAGATCAGACTGGTGAGGGGCTAAGGAGAGCAAGGGGTCTCAAGGATTCTCCTTAAACTGAAGAAAACATAGAAGATTATACAAATTTAAAGGCAGAGCATAGCAATTTCATGGATTCTAACTTAACACTTCATTTGTTTAATAACAGAATATTTAATAGAGATAATCATGCACATACACAACTTACAAGTACTAAGAGAAACACATCATCAACAAATAAAGCCACATGGATCCCAAATAGTGCTGCAAAACCCTGGTCTTTCCTTTGCGAACAACGCTGATAAGATATGTACAATATAGTCTCAAGCTATCCCAAGAGTCCAACCTCTCCTACTGAATGAAAATTTACATATATAGACCAAGCTATCCTCATTCCCTAACCTCTAGGGGTCAAGCTCCTCCTTCTAGGAGCAGTTTGAACAAATTCTAAACATGGAGCAAGAATCTAGATGACCAAACAACCTGCCTCTAAAAAGAAGGAAACTGATTCATTACATTAGTTTCTTGCTAATTTGTGAATGAATCATCTAGAAGAAGTAAAAATGTGCCAAAAATATATCATACACATCAAATTACATCAAGCTGGGTCAAACATCACATCAAGAGGTGAAACTAGTCACAATTGTCCGAAATTCTGAGCTGGAAGGTGAAACTTTGACCAAAAATCTCTATGCGCCGCGCGCCTGAGCTCTACGCGTCACGCGCCTTTCAGCCTGATTTTGGGGCCCTTCCTGGCATCCAAATTGAGCTCCGGTTGGCCTGTTGGAAAGCCTTGGATGTATACTTTCCAACCCAAGTGGAATTTTCCAATTTGGTCTCCATTTGACCCTCCAAAAGTGGATTCGCCCAGAAGTACTTTCTGCTGGTTCAAAAAGTGGCAGAAAGGTGATTTGCATGATGTTTTTTGAGCTTTTGATCATCCAAAACTTGATGAAATGTCTTGGAAATTGCTGAGCATGTGTATTTTATTATGAAAAATCCAAAACTGCAAACCATTTTTCATTTGGACCTCCCAATCTTATGGGTCGCGCGCGACACACAGGGAGGCGCGCGGCGCACTGGGCTTGAGGCGCGTGGCGCATAGAGCCTGTGCATAGCGTCTTTTGCAGGAGACTGTTGGAGACCTTCTCGGTGTCAGAATTAGGTGTAGGATAGCGCGTTGGAAATGTCTTTGTGTATAATTTCCAAAACAACTGGAATTTTTCAATTTGGAGTTCATTTTCCTTGTCAAAAATCAAATCTCCCAAGACTGGTCAAAATGTGCCAAATGAGGCTGCCTCAAGGCAGAGTGCTGTTGCAGTCAACTTTGGAATGCCTTCCTCAACTCCAAATTGAGCTCATGATAGCTCATTTGAAATATATTGTTTTCTAGTTATCGTTTGACTCATCACGAAAGTCATTTGGCCAACCATGCTAGGCAAAATCTTGATTTTCCCAAGGTCACTTCAGAGGTGCATTCATTCTCCCAAGGCAACGGTATTTTTGACATTTCTCTAAAACCATGCCACCTGTGTAAAAAGTGAAGGATGTTTTTCATATTTGGCATGTTTTGGACACAAACCTCTCTCAGTTTTTCAAAATTCATCTTTTATTTCTCTGGAACATCTTTTGAGTGAAACTTATCCCGATGTGTGAAACAAGGGATTTTGTCGAAATGAAGCGAAAGGAAGGAGATAAGGGGCTTCTAAATTCCTGGGGAAATTTTTGGAAGTAGGGAGGGATGTTAGGAAGTAGGGGAAAGTGGAATCTCAGAGATTGAGTGAGGGAAAGGGGTCCAAAAGGGAAAAACACAGGCCTAGCCTAGAAAATTGCCAAGTTGTGGCAAGAAACTAGGGTTTATGCAAAAATGAGGAATTTGGGGGATCTCAGTGATGGGAAGTGTTCGATAAGGTACATGAAGGATAGGGGAAGGTGTATGAACATATGGATACAAGTTTTGCTAATGATTTGACCATTCAAGAGAAATTGCCTTCAAAACCCTAGGAGAGGGAAATGAACCTTGCCTAGGTGCAACTGAGGCATGAACAAGGTGTAAAATGACCCAATGGAACCTGACATGATGATAACAACCTTTTGAATGATGATAGACTCAGCTGAATGGTGTCATGGAACGACATTTGGACAATTTTGAAAAGAGTGAAAACAAACCCTAGACCTAATGCCTAGTGACCAAATTTTGCTTGAAGACTCCCTGAAATGGAAAAATTTGACCTTGACACTCTGAGACTACTTTGTAAGAGCATATTTGATCACTGGAGGAAGGCTGGAAAGACTGAAACTAACAGGGTGAATCAATATTATCAAATCAAATGCTTTTCATTTTTCATACTCAGATTTATATACGCGGCTTCAGTTCAGTATATCTGCATATATACGCGACTGTGTTAAATGCAACCAACGTACATGCAGTAATCTTATGATTCAGTTAGCTTATCTTCAGTAAATGCATCAGAACATTATTAATCACATTAACAGTAAACATGTGTAGTAAAACAGTACAGATCACCACACATAAGAAGCATATATGAACACCATGATATAAGGTGGAAACCCAATGTGGGTGAAAACCACCTGCTGCAATTCGTCTCTTTCTTCCTTTAATATGAAACTTCCTTTACAATGTACTAGTGCAGTCCTTTACCAGCACACAGGCTACAACCTACAGAGGGAAATATCCCTCTCTCATTTTCTAGCTACTTCTAGAAGGGAGCTACAACCCCCTTAGCTCTTGTACTAGCGTATATACTAGTACATAGGTGCTGACCTACAGAAGGCTACAACCTTCTCTTTCTTCCAGGGACCACGTTTCATAAATTTTCAGACTGGATCCATAAGTACAAAACAATCACTGCTGCAATACAATCATCAACTTATACTTGTATCATAAATCTTTAAATCACCCAATACTGAATCATTGAAACCCTGTCATAAAAAACACAGAATGCGAACCAGATCTCAGAACTCTGCAACAACCACTAGATTCAACAGCAACCTGAAATACCAAATCTCATAATGCATACGCTACTTGACTATATCAAAGCCGCGTGTATACGCGTTTTCACCAGAGACAACCCGCGTACAGATCTAAAGATAATTACTTATACCTTCGCTGTCATATCCAACCCGAGCCAAGCATCACAAACCGATAACCAGCAATACTAGATATTCCCACTTCGTCAGACATCCATTCCTTGCACACCCTTTTGCGTAATGATCTTCTCCTTATATAGGTTAGGCTTCTCTTAATAGCATGGTCCAAAACCATGTAGAAATAATACCATGGACCCAATACCTGGGGTTGTCATTTCGAACCAAATACCATGGACCAATACCAAAATACCATGGACCAAATACCACAGACCAAAACCATGTACGCGCTTTTCCTTCTGTGAACCTGCGTGTATTTGTATACGCACCTTTTGCTCCGCTAACCCACGTATATGCGCACTTTCATCACGGTCAAACTGCGTATACCTCTCTCTTGACTTGCTGCATTCTGATCTATCATCTGATTAAGTTGCCATCACCTGTATCAAACCTCTGAGTGAGTTGCCATCAAGGACAACACCTGTATCATAATGCCAACAGTACAATGGAGAAACTAGTCCCTCAGCTAAGGACCATTTTCAAGCTTTCTTAGACTTTGCATAGAACATGAATATTGAAAAAGAAAACATTTATATGAGATTGTTTGTACAGTCACTTGAAGGAAATGTGAGGATTTGGTTTAGGCAGTTAGTAGCAGCTTCCATTAGAAATTGGGAAGAGCTTACAACCATATTTAAAAATCGATGGGGTGTGAAAAAGGATTCTCTCTACTTCCTCACAGAATTTGAAGAGCTTAAAAGGAACTTTGGTGAACCAGTATCAGATTTTATTAAAAGATTCAATAAACTCTATCACAAAATTCCTGTTGATTGTAAGCCCCCTGTACTAGTATCTAAGTCTAGATTTTTTAAAGCTTTTGATGATGACTTTGTTGTTATGCTACAAGAGAGAACTTCAAGAACTCTTGAAGATATGCAAACAAAGGCTATAGAGGTAGAAGCAAATAGGGCAGCCTCGACTTCTTTAAAACTTAAGGAAGAAAAGACCCAAAGAAAACTCAAATTTGTTCAAGGTCCCTCTAGTTCCTCTACGACTAAATCAGAAGACTCAAAAATAGATGAAATAACATCTCTTCTTAGAAATCTATCAAATAATATTTCAAAGATTGAGACCCAACCCAGTACAATACAATAAACAGTTACTAGACCCCAAACCAAAATCAAGGTCAGTATAAAAGAAATCCACCACTACAAATTCTTCAGAGGTCTAGCAATGATCAACAGGTTCCCACTGCTCTATTGATAGATGACCAACAACTTGATGATAATACTATGACAATTACTGAAGATATCAATAGTATGGATTCTTCTTCCAATCAAATAGCCATCATTCCTCTCTCACAACAAAATTAGGTTCAAGAAGATCAGTGAGCTTCATAGGTCTCTAAATATCATGCTTTCTATGAATTTTTAATTGCAGAGTTAAAAAAGAGATATTATCTTAGGCCTAGGCCTAGTCTTGGAAGACCTCCAAAGGAAACTTCAGTAATTGAATCACGTACCAAAACTGCTGAAGCTCAAATAACTCTTATTCAACCCTTAGATCAGTCAATTGATACTGCCCAAACTAGTAAAAACATTTTGACTACATTTAATGTTGAAAAAGAATTAGAGAGGGTTAAGATCTCAATTACATTGTCATAAATTTCTATAAACCTTGGTTACAAAATCCAAGTCACAAAATGGATACAAAATACCTAGGTTGATGTTGAAGGTGATATCATAAGTCTGCAAGATGAAAAACCAGCAGTGGTTTTTGGCCCTAGTTCAGACATGATAGATGAGATAGTGCCTCCTTTCTATGTAACTCTTAAAACAAATGATTTCATGTTGTATAATTGTATTCTTGATTTAGGAGCGTCACATAACCTTATGCCAAAATCTATCCTAGACCATTTGAAACTCGACATAACTAAATCATACCATGACCTGTACACCTTTGATTCTAAAAGGGCGCCCTCTTTGGGAATGATCAAGGATCTAGTGGTTACCCTTACCCAAATTCCAGTGGAAAGCGTAGTACTTGATTTTGTTGTCACAGATATCCCTCCCAAGTTTGGAATGCTCCTTTCTAGGTCTTGGTGTGCCAAATTAGGGGGGAACTCTACTAATGGATATGTCATATGCTACTATTCTTTTTTATGGAGGAGACCAATTAAGATTATATAGAGAGGTAAGATTTGTACATATTGTTTGTAAGACTGAACAACCAAGGAACCATCCAATTTATGCAACAGATCAAGACTTTGGTTGTTTTCAACTCGCTTCAAACTAACATAAAACTCAAGTCAAAATTGAAGAGGTACTTGAAAGCCTGAACCAAACCAACATGATATTTGGAAATTGTTCTTTGATGGCTCTTACATGAAAGATGGGGCAGGAGCTGGAGCAGTTTTAATTTCACCTAAAAAAAGAAAATATAACCCAATCATGTAAATTAGACTTTGAAGTTACAAATAATGTGGTTGAATATGAAGCTTTCCTTTTAGGATTGCAATTAGCCAAAAGCTTAAAAGTTCAAAACTTAAGTGTTTTTACTAATTCAGAACTTATTGTTAAGCAAGTAAGAAATGTTTTCTAGACCAAGCACCCTAGACTTAGGTCATATTGAAATGAAGTATGGGATTCAGTTGAAAACTTCTTTGATGCTTTTAATTTGAGTCATATTCCTAGAGATCAGAATATTCATGTAGATGCCTTAGCCGTCTCTGCTAGCTCTTTTAAAATTCCTGATCATACTGATGTACTCTATCAGATACAAGTCAAATATAGGCCATCTATCCCAGATAATCTAAAACATTGGCAAATATTCGAAGATGATGAACATTTGAAATCATTTCTGCAAGTAATAGATGATTTTTCATTTCTACAAATTGACGAAGATAGAACTGAAATAAATGAAAATACAGATGGAAATGATACTTCAGATTTTAAAACCCAAATTGCTAATCATGAAATTATTCAATTATCTAATAATTTTATTCCAAAAGAACTCATTCCTTTAGAAAAATTGTTTGATCAAAATGATGTCCTCTGAAACACTCAATCCATTTCTTCAGAAGATGACCTAGAATATATTAACATTGAAACTAATGAGGATATCAAAAACATCAAAATATGTGCATCTCTAGACCCTGAGATCAAAGCTCAATATCTTAAGTTACTACAAAATTATAAGGATGTTTTTGCTTGGACTTATGATGATCTAAAGACCTATGATACTTCATTAATACAACATAATATTCCTTTGAAGCCAGAAGCAAAACCTGATCAACAAAAAATTAGAAGGATAAATCCAGCCCTTCTACCAACTGTAGAAAGGGAGATTAATAAAATTCTAGATGCTCATATCATCCTCCCTCTTATATATTCTAATTGGGTTGCAAATCTAGTTCATGTTAGAAAGAAAACTAGAGAAATAAGACTTTGTGTGGATTTTAGAAATTTGAACAAAGAATCATTAAAAGATAATTATCCTTTGCCCAAAATGGATCAGTTACTTCAAATGACTCAGGAGCACAAAGACTTTCTATGCTTGATGGTTTTTCAGGTTAAAATCAGGTGAATGTTGATACAACAGACATAGAGAAGATAGCCTTTACTACACCCTGGGGTACATTCATGTATGCTAGGATGCCATTTGGCTTAACCAATGCTGGAGAAACATTTCAGAGAGATATGGACATAACTTTTATGGGTCAGGTAAATAAATTTGTGGTTATTTATCTTGATGACATAACTATTTTTTCTAAATCTGATTAGAAACATCTAAAGCACTTGATGAAGGTTTTTGACAGGTGTAGAAAATTTGGAATATCATTGAACCCTAAGAAGTCCTTGTTTGATGTCAAATAAGGAAAATTGTTAGGCCATATAATTTCAAAGGAAGGAGTAGTAATTGACCCCAAGTGAGTATTTTCCATTGAAACATTGACCTTACCTAGAAACAAGAAGGAGATTCAAGCTTTTCTAGGCAAGATTAATTTTCTAAGGAGGTTTATTCCAAATTATGCAGAGATTGTGAAAGATATAACTCACATGCTCCGAAAGGACCATGAAGTCAAATGGACTGCCTCTTCTAGGCATGCATTTGAACAAATAAAAAGGGCTATATCTGAAGCTTCCAACTTAGCCAACCCTGATTATACTAAGCCATTTAGTATTTTCTCTTTTGCCTCTGAAACAACCCTTGTTGTTGTTCTATTACAGAAAAGTGAAGATTCCCATGACTAACCCATAGCCTTTTAGAGCAAGGTTATGAGAGATGTTGAGCTTAAGTATGACATCATTGAGAAGCAAGCATATGCCCTCATTCAAGCCCTGAAATCAATCCGAATGTATGTCTTACATTCACCTATTACTGCTTATGTCCCTAATAGTGTTGTGAAAATTGTCCTAACCAAACCAGACACTCATGGGAAAAGAGGTAGATGGATCACTCAAATTCTGGAGTTTTGTCTAACTATCAAGACTAGCAAGCTAGTAAAAGGTTAAGGATTAGCCAAGCTTCTAGCTGAATACAATTGCAACGTACTTGGAATCAATTCTGTTTTAGAAATACAAGGGAAGAATCCACGAGTACCTTCCCTTCATCCAGAAGGGGAGAATCCACATGAACCTTCCCTTCATCCTAAAGGGGAGAATCCACAAGAACCTTCCTTTCATCCTAAAGGGGAGAATCCACAAGAACCTCTACCTTCAGAGAAAATCAGTCCTATATACATTGATGAATAATTCTTGTTGTCAAACTGGTATCAAGATATTGTAAATTTCTTGATCCTTTTTGAGTGTCCAGCATCATTCTCCAAAAACCAGTGTAAAAACCTTAAGTTAAAATTATTCAAGTACTACATTATAAATGCAAATTTATACTAGAAAGATCCACTGAAAATTTTGTTATTATGTTTAACAAAATCAGAAACTAAAGGAATCATTGACCAATTTCATACATGATTTTGTGGGCGACATTGTGCATGGAGAACAACAACATACAAGATTCTGAGGGGAGGATTTTATTGGTGGAAATTGTTCTCACAAGTAGGGACAAAGGTCAGAGGTTGTGTTCCTTGTCAAATGTTTGCTAGTAAACAAAAATTAGCAACTCTTCCACTTGTTCCATCAAAAGTTTTAGCACCTTTTTCTCAATGGGGATTAGATTTTGTTGGAGAGCTTCACCCCACTTCAAGTAACTAGCATAGATGGATCCTCACTGCAACAGACTACTTTACTAAATGGGTGGAAAAAATTCCAGTCATAAATGCTATTGATTCAGTAGTAATTAAGTTTATTGAGGAGAATATCTTATCTAGATTTGGTTTCCCAACTCAATTTGTCATTGATAATGCAACAGCTTTTTCTAGTGTTAAAATGATTGAATTTTGCCAAAAATATCCTATTTTGTTACATCATTCAACTCCATATTGTCCTCAAGGTGAGAGCAGCAACCACTGGCCAAGAGAGCGGCCACAAGAGATTGGCAACCACTGGACTAAAGCTTAACTGCACTATAGGTTTCTTGCTTGTAGGTTAGTGAGTCATGTTTCTTCTCGTGATTAGCTCTTGGTGCAGAGTGATCAAACAAAAGTCTGGTAAAGGTAATAAAAAAGACTCTAGCTAATCATAAGAAGAGTTGGGATTCACATTTGATTTATGTAGTATGGGAAAACAGAATTACTCCAAAGAGATCAACTGGAAAATCTCCATTTCAAATAATCTATGGGAAAGATGCAATCTTCCCTATCAATTTGGCCTTCCCTGTTTTAAAATTCCTGCAGGATTCTGTTAGTGTCAGCCTTTGCAGCCTTCCTCCAGTGACCAAACATTCTCTTACAAAGTGATTTTAAGGTGTCAAGGTCAAATTTTGTCATTTCAGTGAGCCTTCAAGCAAAATTTGGTCACTAGCAATAGGTCTAGGGTTTTCTTTTACTCCTGCCAGAGTTGTCCAAATGACGGTCCATGTCACCATTCAACTAAGTGTACAATCATTCAGATGGTTTTATCATCATGTCAAGTTCCAAAGGGTCATTTTGCACCTTGTTCATGCTTCAGTTGTGCCTAGGTAAGGTCCATTTCCCTCTCCTAGGGTTTTGGAGGTAATTTCTCTTCGATGGCCAAATCATCAACAAAACTTGTATCCTGATGTTCATACACCTTCCCCTATCCTTAATTTACCATATTAAACATTTCCCATCACTGAGATCCCCCAAATTCCTCATTCACACAAACCCTAGTTTCTTGCTACAATTTGGCAATTTTCTAGGCTAGGCATGTGTTTTGCCCTTTTGGACCCTTTCCCCTCACTCAATTTATGAGATTCCACTTTCCCCTACTTCCTAATATCCTTCCCTACTTCCCAAAATTTTCTCAATAATTTAGAAGCCCCTTATCCCCTTCATTTCGCTTCATTTCAACAAATCCCTTGTTCCACACATCGGGATAGGTTTTACTCCAATGATTTTTCTGAATAAGAAAAGATGAATTTGGGAAAACTGAGAGATTTTTTTGTCCACAATAGGCCAAGGAAGAAAAACCTCATTCACTTTTTACACAGGTGTCATGGTTTTGGAGAAATTTCAAAAGTACAGTTGCCTCAGGAGGATTGATGCACCTATGAAGTGACCTTGGGAAAATCTGTATTTCTCCTAGCTGGGTTAGCCAAATTACTTGCTTGATAAGTCAAATGATAGCTATACAAAAATATATTTCCAATGAGCTATCATGAGCTCAATTTGGAGTTGAGGAAGACCTTCAAAAGTTGACTGCAACAACACTCTGCCTTGAGGCAGCCTCATTTGGCACATTTTGACCAGTCTTGGGAGATTTAACTTTTGACAGGGCAAATGAACTCCAAATTGAAAACTTCTAGCTGGGTTGAAAGGTAGACTCAATAATATTTCCAAAGAGCTATCTCGTGCCCAATTGGGACACCGGAAAGGCCTCCAAAATCCTCCTGCAAAAAGGTGCTACGCATTGGGTTGCTTGCTCGGTGCATTGAGTTAAAACACAAAAAATTTGCCATTCCTCTCCAACATCAAATTTGCTTGGTTTCTCCATGATTGAGTAAGTCAAATACACTCCTCTATTGCTCATAACTCGTGCTTGGTGTTGATTATGTGTTTGATTATGAATATTTGAGTACAAAACTGAACCCTACTATCTTGTTGAGAAGTGCCTCCTTAGGGTTTTGCAACTTGTTTTGGTGTCAATCATCCCACCTCCCCACCTTGTTTCTTCCCATCTCCCATCACTATTATCTCATCACTACACCATGCCATATATCCCTTCAAAAATAGATAAGATTCATCATTCAAGTCAAAAAATCACAAATCAAGCAAAACAGAGTTTCAAATTGAAGTGTCAAAGGTTTCAAAACTACAAAAGTGGGTTTTTCACATCAAAAATCAAGGTCCATGATATATAAGGCATTTCTGATGTTTAAATAACCCATTCACATGCCAAATACATCAGAGAACCAAAGACAAGTCGTGGAGGAGTGAAATCATTGTTTTAAGCTGAATTGTGTGTTGAAATTAGATGCGCGGCATGTTGGCTGAGTGGCACGGCGCACATGGAGTACACAGCGCATTGGGTAGTTTTCCGCAGTGTAAAAATACACTGGCGCAGTGCACATGGCCTGTGCGGCACGTTGGGATGTGTGCGCGGTGCACAGGGCTAATGAGTGAAATTTTCACCATTTCTCCATAAAATTGCCAATGATTTCACCTCCTTTGTTCCAAGTGAGTTTACGATGATTTTGAATTGCAATCAGTTTGTGTTTGGTGCAGATTCAAGATTGGTTATAAAGAGTTTGAATGGTGAAAACGTGAACCCTATCATTTTGTCAAACTTAGGGTTTTAAATTTGTGTTTTACAAAACAACTTCGGTCCCAAATAATCCAACTCCATTCCCTACATTTGGTCCCTTTCCCATTATTGTAATCTTATCACCTTCAATCTCCTATTCCCTTATATCCCATTTATCACTTGTTCCATTTATCCCTATCCCTAAACCCTACAATTCCCCATCACTATCATTCTCCCATGTCATTTGCAAAAAGTCCCCAAACCTCACATTTCTAAAACATAGTCAAGTGATTGTCCTCACATTGTGAATTTCACTTGACTTAATCACATTCCTACCATTGTACTATTTCCCACAGTTCTATACCCATTGTCCCTATTTATCACAATCTTGTCCTACTTGGCTATATTTTGGCGATTGGAGGTAATAAACATCTAGTCTTCATTTCTTATTTTCAACCAACCAAAAATACACTTTTCATATACATTACAACATCATGACGGACATAGACACATCATATGAACAAGACAGTGATTCTGCCACTGAACTGCATGCACCAGGAGAACATTGAAACATCGCAAAACACATGATCGACTCCGAATCTTGGCCAAAGCTTCTTTGGCTGAGCATGGTACTTGATTGGGGACCTACAACCCAAATTTCAGCAAATTTGGAGAAAAGTTTGTCAATTTTGAAAATTTTGGTCTAAAACAGGTTTTTCCGCCCAATGCGTAGCGCCACTTGGCACGCGCTTAAAATTGGCAGCTCTTCAGGAGGAAAACTTTACATTTTTGGATTTTTCATCAAAATTTATGCATGCTAATGGATTATCTAAGGATTTCATCAAGTTCTAGGTTGCCTAAAGGGTCAAAAACACCCTAAAAATGGCCTCTCTGCCACCTTTTGCACCCACAGGAAGCAGTGTTGCGAGATTGAAGTTTTGGAGGGGCAAATAACATCCAAATCTAGAAATTCCTCTTGGGTTGGAAATTAGACAGGTAGAGGTTTTCAAAAAGTTATCATGGGATCAATTTGGACTTTGGGAAGGGCCTCAAAATCAGCTCCAAAGTTGTGCTATGCATAGAGATTTTGGGCACAGCATATAGAGAATTTTGGCCTATTTTTCACTCTTCAGCTCAGAATTTCAGCCAGTTTTGACTAGTTTCACTTTTTGATGTTACTCTTGATCTATCTTGATGTAATTTCATGATCATGATGTAATTTTCGCACATTTTTACTTTTATTAGTAGATTCATTCACCAAAAGGTGAAATGTGAGTGAATGAATCAGTTTCCTAGCATATAGAGGCAAGTTGTTTCATTGCCTATTTTTCAGTTCCTTGTTTAGATATGGTTGAAACAACTCCTAGAATGATGATCTCGACCCCTAGAAGCATGGGAAGGAGTTAGGCTTGTCTATATCATGTAATTTCTCAGTCATTTTCAAGGTTGGACACTTGGGATTGCTTGGCACTTCATTGTACATTCATATTCAACATTTTTGGCAAAGGAAAGACTAGGATTTTGCAGCACTTATTGGGATCCTTGTGGCTTTGTGTTTTGATGGTGTTTTTCTTCATGTAATTGTAAGTTAATTGATGTTTTATGTATGCCATTTCCCTTCTCTTTGCTTCTGAAATTAAACAAATTGAGTGACAAAGGTAGAATTCATTGGCTTGTTGTGCTTTGGCTTAAACTTTTGTTTAGTTTTACATGTTTTCATTTGTTTGAAGAGGATTCTTGATACCCTCTTGCCCTCTTTAACTTCTCACCAGTCTGAACCCCCCATTTATACAAATCAAAGCATCAAAACGATTGACTTTCTTGCCCCAATCAGAACTCTGCAAAACTGACCTTCATCCCTGGACCCTAATTTGCCTTTCCCTTGATTCCAACAAAACCCCCAAAAATCAAATCAAATCCTTGCACTTCATACCAATCCTAAGATTAGTTTTTATTTCAGTCATCTCAAGCCCCATCAATTATATTTTGCTGAGATTGACCCAGAGAAAGCCCTCTCCTATCCTCATAGGGCTAGCTACGAGGCTGAGCGTGGTTTGATGTGGACCTAGAATCTTACCTTTTCAGCCTAAGGTAAATCTAGGCTCTAACAGATTCAACAGATGAACCTAATGATTTTTAAAGAAGAATAAATCAGATTATTGAACTTAATGAAAACAGAGATGGATTTCAACACAAATTGAAAAAATATTAGAATAAGATGAAGGCCTTGTTTGATAGAAGAGCCAGGGAAAGGGACTTTAACGAAGGTGATCTAATTCTAAGATGCGATGCTAGGAGAGAAGAGAAAGGAAAGCATGGAAAATTTGACAATCTATGGTTTGGACCTTTAGAAATTGCTGAAGTCAAGGGTAACAACACTTTTGTGCTGCAGAATCTTGAGGGGATATATTCCACTTATCCTGTAAATGGAAGGTTTCTCAAACATTACATTAAGTATTAAGAAGTTGAAATAGTTTTCATTGTAAGTACTCTATTTTTCTTTTACCTTTCAAGATGTCAATGTGATTTTTTTTACAGCAAGGACTCCATAGCTCGAGGATAAGGCACATGGATCTACAGGTTCTGTACATTCTATAGGAGAAATTGATCCCCAGATGGAGCCAATGTTGTAGCATTTTTTGGTTTTGACAAGGTAGAATAAAATAATAAAAAAATAATAAATATTTTGAAAAAATGTTAAGCTAGGATATGGACATAACAATAGTGAATATAATGTTTTTGAAAATATCTTGATGATGATGTACATATCAAAGAAAATCTTAGGTTAGATGTCCTAAAAAATCAAAGACAAAAAGAAAATGTTAGGTTACAAAGAAAAGAAAACAAATAAACTCTGAAAGTGAGAAAGTCTAAATGCCACTACTATTTTTCTGCAAAATAATGGTTGTGTGTAGCTTGTCATAAATGCCACAACCCATGATAGTCAAATAGTTTAATCTTGACTACTTCATGCTTTAAATTTGATATTATAGTTAGAGAATAAAGATCTGGCCAAATTGTTTAATCTTGGTAGATTAGTAGTTAGGTAGAGAATAATAAGGTGCTCATCAGTTTAATCTAAGCCCTTGGATGTTATAAGGTTAGAATTAGATAGTTTGGTTTGTAAAATAAAAAGAAAATAAAAGGGTTTGCTAGCTTAAATGCACCCATTAAGTGAAGAAAAAATGATAGGATAAGCAAAGGGTAAGTAGAAGAAAGGTTGCAGAGGTATGTTGATTGATTGGACAAAAGGTACATTATCATGTTTTACCATATGTTTCTATGTCCATGACGCAATTACACAAAGAAAATGAAGGTCTACAAGATCAATTAATTAACTTCCCTCATCCCCATTCATCCCTATATTTACTAATTTCCCCTTCCTACCTTCATACAGTTCATATTCATTCATTTTCCATAAAAAAACCCCTTTTCCTAAGGTTAAAATCCTTTTTGCCTAGGAAAAATGAAAAGCCCATGTTAAATCCCCTTTTACCCAAAAAAATCCACAAAAAGATGTTTAGCCTAAGTATTGATGAATATATAAAAATCAAATAACACATGAAAAAGCTTTATACTTAGTGTATTTCCCCTTTTTGCTCATATTTCATATTAATGTTAACTTAAAGTATTAAACCCCTAAAAGTTCTCTTTCCCGTATATATTAATTCCCTTTATTAAAATAACTTGAAACCATTAGTTTTATTATAAAACTATGTATTCAATAAAACATCACATATAGTGGATCCCAAGGCTTTCAACATGAATGCACTCTCCTCCGCATTGCGATATACGATGCACGATGGACCCGAACCCGACAAAATATATATCATAATTCAATGCCATTTCGCATCCACCTCCATCACAAGTCTCGGCTAAAGCATTACCTTCCGCCATTGCGATCTCCGATATGCGATGGGAAATCGGACCCGACGCAGTATTAACCATGATATATTTTCCACATTGTGTCCGGCCCCTATTGCATTCCTTTACGATGGGCCTTTCCTTTGCTAAACTACGATTGCGATATGAAATGAACCTAGACCCGATATCATTATCCGTCCGAATTCATATTATTTCAAGTCCGCCACACTGTGTTTTGCTAAGGATTTCTTTGTTAAAAGGTTTTTATGATTTAAACGAAGAATTAATCTAAACCTCCATTTAACCACTAATCTCAGTCTTTAAACCCTAATAAAGCCATACCGCCATGATTAATCATGGGCCCCTCTGTTGCTCTTTCCTCTTACCTCCACACTACTCTTTTTCTCCACCATCATTTGATCAAAAATGCATTAAAATCCAACGATCCTCAGCAATTTCGGGTTAGTTCTCTGTCCAAGCATTACTTGCCCGAAAAGCGTATTCTCCTGACCTCCCCTTGCTAAGTGTCAGGCTCAAATTGTATTGGGTGACCCCTCCCAAAACTGCCCGTGCCTCATAAGTGGTGCGATGAAAACCAAAACCACCTCCTGCATAACGACAAAACAACCGCTGTTCACTTTGCGCCATATTTTAAAAAGAAAGTTGTTTTTCCGTTTAGACGCAAAAGTCACCATTTTGCTTTGTTTCGCCTTTTTTCACAGAGAAACCTCCATAAGCCTTTGCGACTAACAAAACTATTTTTTTACCTTCCGATATGCTCTGGACTCCTTCCAATATCCATTCAAGCTCAATAAAGCCATTGACGACCTTCTCTGTCCCCTATGTTTTTCTTAACAATTTCTGTGTTTTGCAGGTAAGAACTCTTGTGCCAGGCTTACAAAGAAAAAAGCCTGCATACAATTAGAAGACAAATACGAAGATCATATCAAATTACTTTACCATGTGACATAAAATCTAAAAGGATTTACTATTGAAAAGCACAGTAAAAACTTGAAATGCACAGTAAAGGTAAAAATAAATAGTAAAGGCTACTCAGCAGGGTCAAAGGATATTCACAGAGTTTAAAGAGTATTAGATGAAAGATCAAATGAAGGAATCAACCAGCGTAAAGGATACAAACAATAAAGCAACTTAAAGGGAAAAATATAAAACAACAAAGCCAGCACAACCTGAATAAAGGGGATAACAAGAAGTAGTTCAATAGCTACCCCTATCTTCTTGCATGAAGATCTTTCCTTTCCTAGAATAAATCTTAATCAATTTTAGGATATTTTCTTAGTTTCATTATTGTATAAATAACTCTCTTCTCGAGTTATTAATGGTTCGAAGATCAAGTTTCATTGTTCATTACTTGTTAAGTTGTGACTGTTCATTCTACTTTGAACCTGGTTGCACCTTTGAAGGAAGCTTTTCTAGACACTTGATGTACTCAATATTTCTGGAACCTTAATACAAAGAAGAGGATTCTAAATTTGGTTTTACACAATTTGTGTTATCTTGTAAGTTTTTGTAGTTATCAATCATTATGTTTTTCTTCATATGCTTATGACTTATAGAGATATCTAGGTAGGAATAATTGTGTCTCATTTTATTCCTATAAGCTCCTAAAGTGATCATCTATTGTAGGAATTTAGATGGTAAGTTCCTCAGACAGAACACCAAAGGACACCGCTCACAAACAGATCATAGATCAATACACTAGTATTTTTGATGTGGTTAAAACCCTCAAAGAGGGAAATAGTCCACGGCTAGAGCCAACGCGACCACTTCAGGCAATTTATTAATAAAAGAATGAAATTTTACATAAGCTTCTCTCATGAACAGTTAACCTACAAATGACCCTCCATGCTCTTTAAATAGAGATCATGGACCAATCGGGTGTTAGGCCACAGATCAAGTGTCGGTAATACCGAGGAGAGAATGAACCGTCAGATCACTACATATCGTGACTGTCGGATTGTAAGTTACAAAAGTACA
>APFE030016138.1:0-17137 GCA_000404065.3 Pinus taeda | reverse complement strand
TTATCTGCTGAAGATTCCACATGGGAGGATGAGAATTTTATACAGAAGCATCCAGAACTACTCAAGCGTTGAGGACAACACTTTTTTGAAGGAGAGGGGCATGTTGGGTCTCTATAATACTAGTGATTACCCCATTAATATTGTAGTTGCATCCCTTATTAATATTGTTGTGCCACTATTATCCCCATATTGTTATTACTATGCCCCATAGAATCCTTCTATTGTTATTTTTGTGGCTTTATATTATTATTGTTAGGTCGTCTAGGTTATATTGTGACTCCTTAGACTCCTATACATAGAAAGGATGTTTTTTCATTTGAATCATTGAAGAATTGTTCATTTATGTAATGTAAAGGAGGTTGCCCCCTCGAAGAGGCTGAATTCTAAGGTGTTGATCTATCTTTTCTATATTTTCTTGAGCTGGTTTCATAACATTGGACTGGTTAGGTCCACTGTGGTAAATGGACGATGGCAGTACAAACGTGAGAAGGGTAACCCAAAACGGTAAAATAAATGGAGCTGAGATGTCAAATGGTTTGACTAAGTTGGGAACGGTGGTTCTCAATCTTTTGCATGTTGTGCATTAATAAGGAAGTTCTCTTAACGTAGACCTTACATTATCTAATAATTATGTTATGATCATGATTGTGCTAATGTTTATATATGTATACATTTACTTATGTATGTATATTGTTTTCTGACAGGACCATGATTTTTTTATAATAATGTTTATGTGTATATAAGCATGTATCCATGTATCTATGTCACTGTTTGATAGGGTCATCAGGAATCATCCTTATGGAGGATTTATTGCTTGCAAAGGAGAATGGCATGAAGAGGTTCCTAGTCTTACGAGGAATCAATTAGGAAGAGTAGGCATGAAAAATATACAAGGTCAGTATCATATGGTTATGAGTTGATATTACATGATTATATTATTTCTATGTTATGGACAAGTTATACTGAGGGATACAACACCGAAATGAAATAAATGTGGTCTGCGACATGCTCGGACAAGCATCAATAAGACACTGGAAGCAAGGTTGCTTGGCAACGATAATGTTGTTCTAGATGTGTGGTATTGTTGCGCACGTGATGTTATTTGCATGTAGATGTTGGATATTCAGTGCTATGTACATATTGTACTATGTGCATGATGTATATGCGGTGTTGTGTGCATATGGTGCTTTGTGCATGTTGGATATGTGATGTCTTGTGTAGATGATGCTATGTACATGTTGGATATGCAATTTTATGTATAGGTGGTGTTACGTGCATGTTGTACATGTGGTTCTATGTATATATGGTGTTGTGTGCATGACTGTACAAGTGGTGTTGTGTGCATGTGGTGCTGTGTACATGTTGTACAAGTGGCATTGTGTGTAGGTGGTGCTATGTACATGTCATGCATTTGGCATTGTTTACATGTGGTGTCACGTACATCTCGTGTGTGTGGTACTGTGTACATGTGGTATTGTGTACACATTGTACAATGTTGTAGTGTACATGTGGTTTTGTGTACAGTTTGTGTAGGTGGGGTCGTGTACATGTGATGATGTACACACGTTTTAAAGGTGGTTGTAGTGTATAGGTGGTACTGTGTACATGTGCTACATATGGTACTGGTGTATATGCATGTATTGCATGGTGTTGTATGACGTGTGTAGTTGTATGTGTGTGATGCACACTATGTGTATGTGCACATGGTTGAGGAGAAGGAACAGGGTGTTTGTCTAGTGTGGCAACCAATCCAGAGTGCGTACAAAATAAAGATAAAGGTAGAGGTTAAGTATTGATGAAAGGATAAGTATCAACATTTTATTTCATTTTTATTATTCATGTGATTTATGACTATGATATATGATGATTATATGTGATATATGATTTTGGTTTATGATGGTTACATGTGATTTATTATGTTGATATATGATGGTTGTGTTTTGAGCTAACTAGATGTGATATGTTTATACATGATGTTTTGATCAAACAATTAGTTTAACTTGTTGTGATACGAACTGAATAGGATTGCAAGTGTACCTTATTGACGAACTACCAATGAGGTATGATTTTAGGTTATTTTAATTTATTTGAATCTAATGGAAATTATGTGCTTGCAAAAGGAATACATGAACATGCCTTGTTGGGTGGTTGAAATTGACTACAAGAATTGGTAGCAGTAGCAAAAGAAATTGGAACATGCAATAGTATTTTGGTATAGCACCTTAGGAGCAGAGTCATTGTGGGAAACTGGTACCCAATAGTGTCTACTGATTTCCATGAGCATGTTATGACCAGTATCTTCTGATGCGATGAAGCCTTGCCAAGGGATGGATCATTCGGGTTAGGGGATTCCTGGGAAATTTCAAGGTGAGTGATTACACGGAAGGGGGTGAACGAATTTCTTGTGGAACTATGTAGCAGAGAAGGGAAGGTCGAGGATGTATTGGTTCTGGTCATTATCATTTCCAGATGGGATAAGATGCACATTGGGAGTGTGCCTGGGAAAATGAGTTGGTAACTATTCACTGCGAGGACAAGTGGTGCAGGACTATAATACATGACATAAATTCTTCTTTGTCCTAGAAAGACCTAGAAGCATGAAGAACATGCTTTGACCTAGACTTTGGCATGAAACCCATGCTTTAAATAAAATACATTTCTTTTCTTTCTTTATACAAAAAATACAATCTCATGTTTACAAAAGGTATTTATGGACAAAACCTAGTTACAAACTCGAACACTCCCTCTTAACTAGGGAGGTATTCATAATCCCATCATGAAGTACAAGGAATATAATTCTTGAAGCATTCTCATAAGAAGAGTCAGATTGCTAAGCCATCTTTTTTCAAGCATCTATACCATAACCAACATTGTCATTGAAGGCCTTAACTAGACACCATGCTTAGAGGCTCTACGTGAGCTACACACTACCTCTAAGGCACATACCCCATCCATATGTTTATCGGGTATGTCTCAATGATTAAAAGAATTATGAGGATCAATTCATAGTCTTTTGTCAGTTTAGTTTTGGAGCTCTCATTTCATTCTCTCATACTCTTGCACGCTCAGAGCATTCTTGGAGCACGCTTAGAGTGCTCTAGTATTCACTTGGATTGGAGAAAGAAGGCAAAAAAAAGCAAGAAAGTGCAAGGAAATAGTTGGATTAGAAACTACAAGTAGATTTCTTGGCAGATAACAAGTTGCATGTGTGATTTCCTTGCTGATTTATGGATGCATAGTGTGATTTTTGGGTTATGAGTTGTGATTGGCATGGAGATATGCCTGGATTGACTGTGGTTTTAGCCTTGACTTTCCATTTCTTGGATAATCATGGTATTGTGGGTTTTTCCACTTGATTGTTTTCTGATTGGAGCTCATAATTCCTTGTGGTTGCGAGTTGGAAAAATGCTCTGGAAGCCCTGGAACAACTTGGGTTGAGTTACTACTCCTAGAGCCTAGGTTGGGACAAATGCTTTGGAGCCATTGGTGGCTTGAGATACTAGTCCTTGGAGCCGGGTTGGACAAATGCTCTAGAGCCCTAGAAGGTTGTGGGTTTAGTTATTAGTTCTTGGAGCCTTGGAAAACTTGGGTAGAGACCGATCTGGTTGGTGTTAGTGATGTCTGACCGTGGCGGTGGAATCACTATGGTTGAGGGTTGAGGTGGTTTAGCCTTTGGAAGCCCTGGTTTGGTTTATTTAATGAGATATTACATTCAACCTTCGAATATGTTGTGAGGGTGATTGACTAAATGAGAGATTTGGTTTAGACCAGTATATGGTTGGGTGGTATGTGGAAGTCCATGAGTTGGTTGGTATTTTCATATGTTAATATGATACATTTATTTATTGTAATCTATAAGCATATGTAGTGATCATGTTGGCCATATTATGGCCGAGTTTCCATGATTTCTATGTTGTTTATTTACTGGTTATATGATGTGTATTATCTATGGCTCTTGTTAGGAATTGCTTAACTATTGATTGGTTGATGAATGTACGGAATGACAAGTGATGTTGTAGCTAGCTGGAGAGGGTTTAGAGCCTTCTTGATGGTTCTCAGTTGAATAATACCAGTTTATAATCATATATGCATTCATGACTTGTAACTTACGTGTTTTTCATGTGTTTGAAAAAATGCCTGGTGTGTTCTAGGCAATCTAGGTCAAGTTATGCCTCCAAGTTGGATGTTTATCTTTGTTTTCATGTCTATTATGATTTTGGAAAGTCTCAGGGAGTTATGGGTTGTGGTATGGAGGCTATCTTGGAATTGTGGCTCAGATATGGACACAAAACCCTTTGAACTGGGCAATTTGGGTCACAACAGCATGAAGTAAGTGTTGTGCATGCAATTGGAGGCCTATAATCGCACACAGCTTGTCATGGATGTGATTGGGGTCTATGATAGTGAAAAAAAGTTGCAACCTAGGGTTTTGTGACATGGGGTGGTCCTTTGGACTCTGAGTGTCCTATAGCCCCGAGGGATGTTGTGAGTTGTCAGTTTGCAGTCAAATTGTAGGCCCCACTTCTTTAATTGGAGCTGGGAGGTTAGGTCATGTCATAATAACTCTTCGTCTCATGTTTACCATGGCAAGCTAGTGAAATTGTGTAAATGTGGAAGGGGTGGTATCAAAGCTTCTAGGTTCAAACACTTGGATTAGATGAGCTAAATGTATATGGTTATACATGGATAGTAGTTAAAACATGCATTGTGGTGGTCATTATGCAGTTTGTGTCATAATGATGTTGTTGGTATGTAATGATGCTGATATGTTGGCTAAGATGGAACAAAAGATACATATTATTAGAGCGAGGTTGCATCACTAGACCTCGGGGTAAGAGAATATTGTCATACAAGTTTGTATGTTGGGAATGAAAGTATGATGGTTAATGGTTGTTATTTTCATCGTCAGTATACACATGCATGTCATTTTATTGTTGTTGTGGTTACATGCATGACGTATTCTAGTTGATCAATGCGGTCATATGCATGTATGCTAGTTAGTCATGCATGGTAGTTAACTTGTTGTTATATGCATTGTTGTCATGCACATGATGATTATGGTAATTGAATTTAAGATCTTGATGTTATATGTATCATGCTAATCTAGATTGGCCTATGCAGATGGTTATGGTTATGATATTCAGGTATGAGTTTTTTTTATTCGTGATATTGTGTCGTACTGATTTGGGCTGACTTGTGGAGATGTGATAGCCTCCCATGAGATACATTGAGGTATGGGTTTGATTATGTCATCTATTTGGTTTATCTAACATGGGATGTTTACAGGAAATAAAAGATCAAGGATGAAGAATAGAGTAGTGGACTACAGTTCACATGACTCCTCTTACAGGCCTGACGTGAAATCTATGAAATGGAAAAGTGGCATGATAGGAATATGTGTCTATAATATTGCATAAAGGAATGATCTTGTTTTAAGATGGTTGTACTAACGTAATACGTGTTGAGACAATTGATATGCACTTGAGTGAAAATGGGTGCTAGTTGTAGTATTATGATTAATGACTGTGAGTTGATTATGACATGGTTGTTAGTTTTGGTAAAGGTTGATTTCAAATTAATAGATATGATGCCTTGATATTTGGAACATGTGATTGACATGTGTGAAACATTGAAACAAAACATGCTTAGTATTAGCATGACAAGGTAAAAGTTGATTTGTTTATATAACTATCAACTAGATGATGTGATAACACATAATAAGACTCAATTGCATCAAGGAAAAAGGTAAAAAAATGGAATTGGGTGAGAATTACTTTGGATATGTTTGGAAACCGCAATTCCAAATGAATGAGTGCTTCACATGAATATAAGAAGTCTTCTTAACCCTGATTTTGTATGAAATTATGTGGATATGTGCTATATTCATGAACATGTGTTTGACATGTATAACAATTGGTTTTTAGTTATGGATGGATTCGTCAAGGAGATGGAGTCCCTTGAAAGATGATATATGTACATGTTCAGTTAAAGGTCAATGTGCCTCGTGAAACAAGGTAAGGTAACCAGTATGTTGTTATAATTATTTATGCATTGATAATTATGTGTTTATGGAAATATGATGCAGGGAATTGCATGGAAAAAGAGATTGCCATGAAATATTGAAGGAGGACCGGGTTGAGATTTCCCTTGGAAGCATTGGGAACCAATGACGATTGAGTCATATTTTATGTTGAAAATTTTGTACTTTTAGCATTGTAATTTGTTTGCTCTTGATTTGCAGTTTTGTTTGTGTCTGGTGCATGGCAATGTCACTTAGTTTGTGGTGTCGTATTGCTATTGGTTTTTCATGGTTTTCTTCTTGTTTGTTTCTTCTTATTGCCTTTTATATTTTGAGGGTCTTAGGAATTGGTTGGTGAAAGAGGAAAGTTAATGGAGTTCGGGGAGAGCTGAATGAAATCCAACTGGTAATTATGAGATCCAGATGAAGCGAGAGCATGAGTAAAGGGAAGCTAAAGGCAAGAGTATGATAGTCGATTGGATTGGTTGGGTCCATTAGGATAGTGGATGGTGGTAGGACAATCATGATAACTGTAACAATAAAGGTAAAGAAAATGGATTTGAGGCGTCATATGCCATGAATATGTTGGGAACTACTGTTCTCAATGTTGTGCATGGTACATACAGATAAAGGGAGTTCTTTTAAGTTTGATCTTATGATATATGGTAATTATGTTGTGATCATGATTATGTTGATCTCTATATATGTATGTACGTCATTGTCTAACAAGGTCATTATGGATCATGAATGTTTTATGTTAATGTATATATGTATATATGCATGTATGTATGCCGTTGTCTAACACGGTCATCAGGGATCATTCTCGTGGAGGAATTATTTCTTATTCAGGGGAATAAAATGAAGAGGTTCCTGGCTTATGAGGATTGAAGAGGGAAAAATATCCCTACCAGATCTATGACGTTAGTACCACGTGGATATGATTTGATATTACGTGCTTATACTATGCCCATGTTTATGCTATGGAAGGTAATGCTGAGGGATATATCAATGGAATGAAAGAAGTGCGATCTATGAGATGCTGGAACAAGTACGAAAAGTGGAAATACACTAGAGAAAAGGTTTTGTGGTAGAGACAATGTGGTATTTGGATGTGCAATACTAATGTTGTGTATATCATGTACATTTAGTGTTGTGTGCATGTCTTATATGCAGTGCTCTGTACATATGGTACTGTGTGCATGTTGTACATGCGGTATTGTGTACATGTCGCGCTGTGTGCATGTTGTACATGTGGTGATGTGTACATGTGGTATTGTGTGCATGTTGTACATAGTGTGCTGTGTACATGTGGTGTTGTGTTTATGTTGTATATGTGGTGTTGTGTACATGTGGTATTATGTGCATGTTGTACATACGGTGCAACATACATGTGGTGTTGTGTGTATGTTGTATATATGGTGCTGTGTACATGTGGTGATGCATGCATGTTGTACATGTGGTGCTGTGTGCATGTTGTATCTGTAGTGTTGTGTACGTGTGGTGCTGTGTGCATGTTATTCATACGGTGCTATGTACATGTGGTATTGTGTACATGTCTTACATGTTGAGTTGTGTTACATGCATTGTGTATTTGTTATATCATAACATATATATTCATTGTGTTGTACACTGGGTGGAGGTGCATGTGTTGTCTTGTACACCGGGTGTAGGTATATGTATTGTGGGGTACACCATGTGTGGGTGTATACGTGTGATGTACACTGTGTGTATGTGTATGCGATTGAAGAGAAAAGATGGCACATGGTACTTGTTGGTTGTGGAAATTGATTCAGTGTGTATGGAAAAGAAAAGAACAAAGGTAGAAGTGACAAAAACTTGACTAAACTCAGAGGGAGGGTGAATCAGTTTAGTATAGTCATGGACATTAAATTTTTTTAAACTCATTAACCAAAACATTACATGAGAAACTTAATAAATAATGACCAACAGATAGAATAGGTGAACAACAAGTAATATAAAACCAAAACATCACATCAACATAATGACAACACATATTGACACCATATATATTTGGAAACCCACAAAGGGAGAAAACCATGATCTTATTATTGTTAATGGTTTGTAGATTTCTGTGGTGTGGTTTTTGAGAAACTGAACTTAGATATTCCATAGTTTTTATGCAAAGGCAAGCTCCTACTCCTTATTACATCTGATTTTCTGTAGGCTCCAACCTACAAGAGGTTGCTACCTCAATTTTATACAACTGCAACTGCAAGAAAGCTCCAACTCCCATATGTTTTCTGTAGGTTACAACTCACAGGAGGTTCCTACCTCAACAAGCTCCAACCTTGATGTTTATCAAGCCACTACTTGAAATGAGACTACCATCCCCTGATGCAAACAAGAAATAACAATGTGTTGGATTACTTGGTCATGAATTTTGCATATTTCCATCTTTATTTCTGCCTCTTGTTCCCTTCAAATCTACTTCACATAAGCTTCATAAGGTCTAGGTAACTAATGCATAATAGATCAATCAACTCTCTCACATTCTCCCATTCTCTAACCTCTTAATGCCTTCCAAAATCACATATTTTATAAATATAGTTGCTGGCTGTTTGTATCCCACGTAGGAATATGAAGTGAATAGGAATGACTCTTTTCTTTCCACTCATTCATTTCCAAACTCTTCATATCTTGAATATTAGAGCACAAAAGTAAATAATCCATCTAATATTAGTTACAGCCACAAGTAATGATTAAACACATGAACCTAATGCCAACATCAAATTACAATATTTATCATTAATGCATCACAACATTCTTTGCAGCATCTTTGCCTTTGCCTTGGATTCTTGCCTTTGCATCACAAAAATTCAGCTTAATCAACAATTTTACATCATAATAAATTATTCAATATAACAAATTCTTTCAATGTATCAGAACTCCTCCTCCTTCTTCTACTCCTTTTCCTTCTTTCTCTGCTTGCTTCTCCTTGCCTTGCTACCTTTTCCCTGCTCCTTTTCCATCACATATTTTCTTCTTTTTTGCCTCTTCACTGCACTTTTTCCTTCTTTGCCTTGCTACTCCTTGCATTGCTACTGCTCCTTGTATTGCTACTGCTCCTTGACTTGCTGCTTCTTGCATTGGTGCTGCTCCTTGCCTTGCTACTTCTTGTTTCTCCTTGTTCCTCCTTGCATTCCTTCAATGCTCATTTTCCATCAATGATAACAATGCCAACAATCTCCCCCTTTGGCATTGATGGAAACACATTCATCCTCCCCTTTTTGTCTTGAAATATATTTCTCATTGGTGCCCATAACCTCTGCTTACCTCCCCCTTCGACATCAATGGAAAGGGGTTATAAATTTCTTGTAGCCTTCCAATCCGCATTTATCCATTTTCTGTTATTGAGGTACTGAAAAAATATGGTCTTAAACTCACTGTAAAATAGTCCTAGTTGTCAACAATGCATTAATGCTCTACAACCTGCAATTTTTTGTCCTACATAAACAATATTGATACTATAATTAAATGTATGCCACTCTAGATGGAAAATTAGGGCTACTCTAGATTGAGCACTACCCCAAAATCAATGCTACTCCAAATATGCTTTAGAATGTGTTAACCTTGCAAGAGCGCTACAAAGCACTGTTCTGAGAACACTTTGTAAAATATTACAAGAACTCATTGAATAAACGCATTGCAGAGCACATTAAAAGAATACATCACCACTCCATAAGAAATAACAAGATCACCATATGAACATTGCAATGTGAATATGAGCGTTGTGCACCAACAATTCATGCTCACAATTCTTTTTCTATGCATTTGAACAAATGAAGGTCGTAGAAATATGCTTCTCTTCAAATTGCGAAGACAAATATCAAACTCTATCACAAAACCATTTCAGCCAGGGACTATCAACTTTGTATTCACCCATAACCTGGTTACAAATGAGAAGGTTGTGCCCATAGGAAATGATGTCCGTGATACTGTGCCACTAGGCATGTTGAAGAGCTGAAATTATCACTTTATAATGAGCACCATTGCTGAACATTGGGAAGAATCCAAGATAAGATCGAAACTCCTCCATAACTCTATCATCCTTGCAAAAAGTTCATAAGGTCCACTTCAATTGTTGGTGTATATTGCTTCAAAGATCAACACAATGTGCTTTGCTCTTCAATTGTGCGACCTAGGATAAAATTCAAGACAAAAGTAGAATCAAAATATGAATAAACTGATATAATAGTAGTAACCACTGTCTCCTTAAGTTTTGTATTCTTATCATTTGCCAATCGTGCTAACTTTGCAAGCCACAATTTCAGCAACCTGCTTCGACTAGAAGTTTTGCCATTCATTCATAACTTTGTGAAGGAAGATATAACAAACTCTATAATAACCACCTTGGCCTTTGGTGATCGCTACTCATCAAGTGAACGAAGTAAGGTAGGAAGGACCAAGTCTATGTTTTGAGTATTACTTACAATCTCCTTGGATCAACCAACTGTGAAAATACATGAGGTAGAATCCTTTCCAGGTACCCTTCAAATGGCTTTCGACAAGCAAGACGGAGTGGAAAGAGTCGTAAAGTCTCTCATTATTCATTTTCACTTGTCTTGATTGATCCTCAAATGTTGAAATCCTTTTAATAACTCGAAAAAGACAATACAAAATCTGTCCTTGGTGAAGGTGATGAACCTGAGCCCGTAACATTCTTATACAACGTATGAAACTACACACCTTCTGATCCTTGATCCTCTGTCAACCATTGCAAGTATCTTTGATGGAAATTAATTGTATTCATGTCTACATATGAATACACCTCATCTAGCAAGATGCTCGATCAATCGTTTGGCTCTTAGCGTAGACAATTCTTTCGAAAAAGAGAAGGAACAGGGGCAGTTGCATAAACAGAGGTATGCCTGATCTTTATTATTCTCTGATGAGGTGGATTTGCATATGAATTTCAACACAGGTCTTAAGCTTTATCACATCAATGTGAAAGTTTTGATTATTTTTATGAATATCAATACTTTCTCAGTTATCATCGATGTTCTATAATTTTGCCTGGAATCAAAACACAAACCTCTAACCAATTTGATACACTTCTCATATGCTATTTGTGGCAAGATATGTGAAACCACCGATTTGCACAAGGAATCCACAAGGCATCTCTTGGGAATATGGAAATGGCATTACGATAGTACCAAATTCGAATTTGATTCGATACGGAAAAAATTTGATTACTTAAAATACAATAGGGAAAAAATTTCGGAAGTAGAGATTTTTCAAAATTAAATTATTTTTAAATTAAAAAAAATCTATATCTAAATATAATTTAAATATTAAATTTAATATTAATTTTTAAATATTAAATTTCTACATTAACAATTTTTTTACCTAATAAATAATATAGAAATTTTTTTTTATTTAAATATAAATTTATACTAATAATTGCTTTTATTAATCTATCATAATTATAATATTAGTAATATACATTTACTAAATTCTATTATAATTATAATGTTCTTAATATACCATTTACAATTTACCATATTGTAATATTCTTAATATACCATTTTACTAATTCCATCCTAACTGTATATTATCTTGATCTACTATATTGCAGTTATAATAATTTTTTTAATTAAAATTTTTATTTAACCAATTCCATCCATCATAATCTTAATAAATTAATAAATTTAACCAACCATCTAAAGTTTATTATAAAAAAAATAATATGAAAATTTTATTTAAAAAACACCCTACTGAATCCCAATTTATAAATTTGCCACGGAATCGAATCGTACTGCCGTATTTCCGATTTTTTTCTGGCCAGTACGGTCGAACTTGTAGCTATGATAAAATATACAACTGCATGAGATAAACGCTGCCAGTGTTGCCTGTACTTTCAACGCTCATTACGGTCTCCAAATCGTGCAACTATAAATGAACGCTGCAACAATGAACAACTGCAAATATGCTCAACGTTGCAATTATACTCAATTCTTCAACTTGACTATATTTGTTTAAGCAAAACGTGGAGAGTGCCTTCCAAGTCTATCAACGTCAACGTCAATTAATAATATCACACATCTGAGAAAAATTAATGCCAATGCCTCAATTTTAAATATTGCTTTATGTATTAATCTCCAAGGCTTCCCAGATTTGCAGCATTACCTTCAATGACCTTCAATCCATGAATTCAATGGTGGTAAAAAGAAACACATACTACCATTAAACCATTGTCCTTCCATCCATGAATTCAACGATGGTAAAAATAGACACATACTATATAATGATATGGGGGTTATGGGTGAGTCTGGCTGGGTGAAAGTCAAGAGATGAGGATTCAAATCTCATTGAGTATATATATATGACTTGTTGTGTGAGGGTTCAAATCTGATTGAGTATATATATGATTTGTTGTGTTTTGGCTAGAAGAGTAAGAACCCATAGCAGCTTTTGTTGAGTCATAAATTCCCTCCAGCTTGCAAGAGGTTGCTCGTAACTTAAGTTTAGATTTTATCCTGACTTTGTTCGGAATAACTCTACCAGTTATCATCTTTGGATTTAGGCATCCAATTAACTTTACGCACATCCAATTAGCTTGACGAACATTGGATTAGAAAGTTGTGCGCTTCTTAGAATATAAGCAGTCTACAATCTTCATTTTCACATTGCGTTTTAGGCTTTTATATGTGTAATGTTCTAAAGTAATGTGTTCTTCACCTGTTTGTCGCATCAATCACTCAATGTGAAACATCTGAATTGATACTTAGAGCGAGTTTCATTGCCATAACATATACTCAAATCTCCATTTTCTTGCAATCGATGATCCACACCGACATATGCCTTAACTACGTTGGATCCCACGAGAATAATTTAGGTCTATCCTGTAATTTCCAATCGCCATCAAATTTTATTATAAAAATGACCTCCGTTAGCATACTGCAATTCTCGTTTTGATATGCGGTAATATCAAAGCTGGTATTCACTATGGTAATCAAAATGAGTCGAGTTGCATGTGGTGATACCTTGAGGCAATGCGTTGAGGTAAGTCTTTGCACTTCACATGGTAAATATTGGAGGTAATGCGTTGTCACATACCGAAGGCACACACTATCATCATGATAACCTCTATAATCATCCTAATTTATTTTGCCAATACCACGACCACCATGAGCACGATCATCATCACCATAATGTCCTTTTGTAGAAAGTTGTGGGCTAAGAGTTCGACTCTAGCTTTCATTGAAATCATGGCCATATCGTCTGTACTTTGAATAATTGCTATCTCAGATCCTTGCTGGTTTCTTTAAGGTGCATCAAGCTATAGTTGCCACCATATTTACATATTTTCTCTTCATATTTCCTCTCTAGCCAAATTAAAAAGAAATCTTGTTGCTACAAATTATAGTCATTGTTCAAGGAAAACAATAATATAATCATACTTTCATGTCGATGTGATTTATGCGTTAATACAAGTTTTCAATGATTTTGGAGCGTTATTCAATGACTGTGGATCATTATTCAATGACTATAGAGCGATCCCCTTATACTATGCGCATAGACTATTTTACGTTGATTCCAAAAATTCAATGCATTGTATTACTGTAATACGATCCTGCAAAAAATTCTTGAAGGAGGCGATATTCATGATCATGCCATTGTAATATATCATTGTAATACATGATATGGAGGTAACGCTCATAATATTGCCATTGTAACGTATCATTGTAAAGCATGAGCTGGAGGTAAAACAACATTGTAATATTAATTTACCATGGAATCCCAATGCTGGAAGCAACACATCATTGTAACGTATGAGGTAATGCCAGATGAACCTACCAACACTTATGCAGGAGGGTGACAACACCCGAGGAAATACCGAATTTAATCATAACATTCAAGACCATCTGTAATTAATGCCCAGTCCATTCTACATCTTCTTCCATCTCTGTCATCTTCTGTCAAACCTTTCAAAACGCCAAATTATATCCAATCAAAGGTGTATGTAATGCATGTTATTTCCATATCATTTATGTCGATTTTCTGGCATCCCATACACTGTATCTGCAAAGTTTTCATTGCCATATTGTTGAGTGCTCATTTCATATTTTAAAATGCATATTTTGTAACATTTTGTTCTATTTGCCTCTGACCTATATAATGCCTCAATTTTACTAATTGTTCCCTGTTCCTCAATTTTGTCCAATTTTACTTCGAATACAATCATGTTCCCCCGTACCCTTCCCCAATCATTTCCTGCTTTTAACAAAGTGCCTCCAATTTTTTTTAATCTTTCTTACTTATTTTGCAAAAAAAATGTGGTGCACCTCCATCCATGGTAGTTGTTTCAACTTCGAAGTTGCAAAGACAATCAAAGAAACATCAAAAACCTTTTCCTCTCCCTTTTCAACATATATTTGCTCAGATTGTAGAATTGTCTTTACACACAAAATACTTCCTGGAGCGACTGTTGTTGCATTCATTTCTTCGCAAAATACTTCCTCGAGCGACTGTTGTTGCATTCATTTCTTCTATTGGTGTTGCAGTATCTCGATTTTCCCATGACACTCTACTGATACAGTTTCCAATTGCATCATCTAATAAAGTAAGGATGACCCACAAGAGATATTTTCATGAGTAATGAAACTAGACTTTGATTAACATAATGAATCTTCATGGATTCTAAGGATGACAAAGCCCTCAACTCTTTGGTTTTGAAAATTGGCATTGATATCTTTGTATGTTTTAATTTCATTGTCAAAGTTTCCTTGCTACACTGGTTTGGACCATTAAGAATATTTCTCATCATATATTTCCTTTCAAGAATACTTTCATGTTTCACAAGTTCACTTGATGTATATTTTCTCCTATTAACTCTTGATCTAGTTATTGCAATTTTTTTCTTCTCATATATAATTTCTCTTCTATGGGATTAATACTCACGCATTCTTCTTTCCTCGTGATTATTTTCATTTTCTTGAACAAATCCCCCTTAGATAAAGCTAGGTCACTAGTTGTTCTTTATTATTCATTTTCCATACCTTCGTTAGTGTAGGTTTTAACCCCGTACAAAAAAATTACCTGCATACGAATTCTAAAACACAAAAAATAAACAATGCGAGAACATAACACATAAAACACATATACACAGATATTTTCCTTTGGATCCCAAAACCGGGACTACCAGCTTAATTTTTCATTATGTTCCTTTCAATGTTACAATAAATATTTATACATGCCGAAGCATCCAATACCATGGATCGAAACCCATTGCATCCGAAATCATGTGCGAAAAACATGCACAAAACCATAGGTAGGTTTGCCCAACCTAATATAGGGTCCAAAAAACAAAATTTTCCGGGGCGCTGCTCCAGACCCCATAGAGGGGGGTTACCTACACCCCTCAAACCCCCTATGACTTCTTGGCTACGCAATCGGCACAACAAAAGGGGGGCTCCGCCCCCCCTCTAACCCCTCAGTTAACTACATGGGCTAATAGTGGAAAGAATATAACACAACCCAACATTCTTCCACTTGTTGTTTTCTTTCCACAGGGGGCCACAAGAGAGCTTAGTCATTTATTGAGCCCTACAACGCCCATTTGTTTCACAGATTTTGTCAATGCATCTGCAGTATTCTTCAAAGTGTCCACCTTTACCAACAACACGCTTTTGTCTTCTATCATATTCCTCACAAAATGATATTGAACATCAATGTGCTTTGTCTTTGAATTATATGCAGGATTCCTTCCCAAGAAAATTGCACTTTGGCTGTCACAATCTATCCTTATAGCTCCCTGTACCAACCCCATACTTGAACACAATCTCTGCAATCAAACTGATTCCTTGCTTGCATGAGTGGCTGCCATGTATTCTGCCTATGTAGTTGATAGTGCCACTGCAAATTGTTTCTTACTCATCCAACTGATTGCACCTCCAAATAGGTTAAACACATACCCACTTGTAGATCTTCTTTGATCCAGATCTCCAACCCCGTCTGCATTAAAAAACCCACGAATATCCAACACTTTGTCCAATTCTGGTCTTCCTTGGTAGCAAAAACCATAATCACTAGTGCCACGCAAATACCTGAAAACCTGTTTCACTGCTGTCCAGTGCTCCTTCCCTAGTTTTGACATAAACCAGCTCAATACTCCCACTGCATGTGCAATGTCTGGTCTAGTACAGACCATTGCATACATCAGGCTACCAACTGCACTTGCATATGGAACACGGGACATGTCCTCTTCCTCTTCTTATGTCTTGGGAAATATATCTATGTATTCCTTGAAAAGTCATCTATAAATGATACATAGTACACAGACTTACTCAGTGATGCAACATTCACAACTCCAAACACATCACTGTGCACAAGTTCTAATATATGTTTCATCCTTTTACCACCAGAGGGGAAACTCATCCGATTCTGCTTCCCATATACACAATTTTCACAAAAATCAAAATCCAGAGAGCTATTACTCATACCTTCTACCATACCTTTTCCATGTAGTATTCGAAGGCCCTTCTCTCCAATATGTCCAAGACTTTGATGCCACAACATGGTCTTCTCTCCAGAGACCACTAGGCTTTCTGCTCCACTTTCAGGAATCATAGAACTATTGCACCCATCAACAACAATGCTACCTTGCAGCTTGTATAGAGTTCCAATTCAAACTCTTCGCATCAATACTAGTGCCCCCCAAACTATCTTGAATGTATCCTTCTCGAACACTGTTTTTACACTTGCATTATCCAATTTTCTTACATAAATTAGATTTTTGGCTAATGCAGGAATCTGCAAAATGCCTGGAAGTGTTCTAACCCTTCCACCTTGCAACTTCAACTTTAATTTTCCATGAACAACGATTCTAGCCTTCCTATCATCCCCCAAGAAGACATCACCACCATCATATTTCTCATACTCGCAGAACCACTCTTTATGGGGAGCGAAGTGAAAGGATGCACCTAAGTCAATCAACCATGCCTCATGATCTACGTGTGCTTGAATAAGCCAAGTACACATCCCCACCTTTACATGTTTTCTTGGAGATTTAGACCTCCCACTGGATGACTTCTTTTTTTTTTTTTTCTTTTTTTTTTTCCTGTTCTGGGTCAGTCCTCGTACAGATAGGGCATCACC
>APFE030016135.1:13420-27801 GCA_000404065.3 Pinus taeda | reverse complement strand
GGTACATGAGATCTCCAATACCAGAAAGGGTTTGGACAGATTCTAAACAATTTGGGAGAGATTAAAATAATTAATATTTTTAATGGAGTCCCTAAGTCTAAACTTAGGGAAAATAAATATTAATGTGAATTAATATAAAACTGTATTGGAATGGTCCAAAAGTCACGGATCAAGCTAAATCTAATCTTAGCCGTTGGTTAGGGACTTAATCTCGGCCATTGATTTGTCAACGAGAAAAGTATAAGAAAAAGCTTGAAGGTCACTTGGAGAATACATTGAGTTGATCAAGATTTCGACTTTCTAGGGCTGGGTTTTGCTGAGAAAGTTGAGAGAGTGATTAGAGTCGCAGCTGAGGGGTAGTGAAAGTTGAGAGAGTGATTAGAGTCGCAGCTGAGTCGAGAGTGAGGGATGAAGAACCAGTTAGGGGTTCACACAAAGCCAACTAGGGTTCATGCAGAGGCATCTAGGAGTTGCGCAATGCCTTAGAGGGTCAACGTGGGTGATGCAAAGGGCCAGATGGCTGACGCAGTGCCTCCAGAGGCTGACACAGGCCAAGCTAGAGTGACATTGGGCAAACACTGGGCCAGAAAGGGCTGGCACTTTCCCTAGAGGCTGACGCTGAGGTTTCGTGGGGCAGATTGGAGCTATGAAGTTACTGAAGTGTTTATCCGGGGTTTCAGCTGGAAAATCTGCTTTCGTATAAAGAGGTACTACTACAGAGATTATTCTCTGTTGAGTGAGCTAGTTTTGACACCCAGATTGTATTTAGAAACTGCATAATAATAAAACCATAAGATAGTTGCACTGGTTTTCCCGCATTGGGTTTTTCCGGGGACATTGGTCCAAAAACAACGGTGTCACTTGTGTTCTTGTTTTTTTTCCTTCAATTGATGATCTATAATGTGTTGATCATGTACTTGTATTTATTTCCAGTATTTACATGGTAAATAACTTGTTAATTAACAGAACAAGTAGGTAGGAATAAATCAGAAAGTACATGAAGGGTTTCTAACTGTTAGACTTAGAAATTCCAACACATAAATATAATAAAAAAAAATATTGTAATACTAGGAATGCCTTATCAATTATCAATGTGCACATTTACCTAATTAACCATGTATAAAAAGGTTATGGATCAACTTTAACCTAGGAAAAAAAGAAATGACACATCTTATTGTAAAATGGAGTATTTTACTAAAAACAAATTTGCTTATATATTATTTTCCCCATCTAATTAGATTATGAACTTATTAGAATTGGAATAATCTCAAATCACTAGGAAATTGGTGGATGGTAATTTAACTTGAAAAAAATACACATCTTATTGTAAAATGGAGCATTTTGCTAAATTAAATTTTCTTATATATTAATTTCCCCATCTAATTAGAATATGAACCTATTAGAATTGGAATAATCTCAAATCCCTATGAATTTGGCTACTTGGTACAAATCTAATTTTTTTAATTTATTAAAAGTCAATGCAATCTAACAAACTATGTAACACACTACAACACTTGATAAGCATTCAACCACCATATTACCTTTAGAATAAATCTAAATCGTCAATTAAAAATAAAAATAAAAAATAAAAGTCAACAGATCTTCATTCACCTTAACTTGAAATAAGAAGCTTCCAACAATTATTCTTATTATGATTATTATTATTATTAATTGAATCGGAGTACCCACAGTAATGACCATATTACCTTTAGAATAAATCTAAATTGTCTATTAAAAAAATAAAAAATAAAAGTCAACAAATCCTCGTTCACCTTAACTTGAAATAAGAAGCTTTCAACAATTATTATTATTTTAATTGAATCGAAGTACCCATAGTAATGATCATACTTGTCCAAATTTTAAATCCCAATAAGGATCTTCATTAGGACACTTACTGAATGATGATAGAAGAAGAGCTTAGTGAGAATATAAATAGTATTAAGATAATTTGATTTCCAGGGAGATGAGGCCGGCTTTTTAATCTTCTTATGTTTTTTATTTTATTATTTATCATTTTATAGTTTTTCTAATAATAATTATTAGCCTAGTTTAAAGTTTTTATAAATTTATAAATTGTATTAGATATATTTATTCTTGTAATTAAAAGATTAGTTTTATTATTATATATAATGTTACTATAATGTGCCAAATTTTTGTAAAGTTAATTAGATTAATTAGTTAAATAGATTTAATTAAGATCTTTAATTTATTATTATATCTAAATTCTTAAATAAATATATATATATATATATTCCTGTAGAAAAAACCGTAATTTCCATTAATTTTGAAAATTACAATTTGTAGATGCCGAAGCATATGCATATACGAGGCTATGTAGCCTGACAAAAAGTTGGTTGACACAAGTGCCAAAAACAACGAAAAACTAAAAACATGTGATCCACTCCAAGAGCGCAGAGATGCCAATATGGGGGAAATCAAGTTTTCCTTCCCTTTTTCTTCTCTACCTTGCGCCACTCGCCTTGGGACGGATTTGTGGGAACAAGTTGAAGTGGATTTTCATTGATGGGTCGAGGGTTTTCCTTGTCAGAGTCTGAGGTGTCCGATATATGCTGCCTTTTGGTTCCATTGATTTCCATTGTATCTAAAGCCTTTTCCAGTTGTGGTTCCATAGGAACTTGTGGAGATTGTTTCTGAGGTTCTGCTTGGTTGTTCTCATTTGGGATGGGCTCTTCCTCCTCATAATCTCCCTCTTCTTTAGGGTCTGGTGGGGGAAATGTGCAGCCTTTTTTTCGTTTACCAGAATTCTTCCTTCTTTGGCAGTCTTTTTTGTAATCTGGGCAGGCATTTTGTAGGTGCCCAGTTTCCCAACATATTCTGCACCTAAATGTTGTATTTTCATAATCTATTGTTTGCATCCAGCTGCAATCTTTATGCTTCAACAGTATGCGGTTCGGTAATCCTTTACTAAGGTCGACTTCCACACAGATACGTGCGAAAGTGAAAATTCTATCCTCCACGTGTTGTGTATCCATTTTAATATATATGCCAATGGTATTGCGTATGCATGCGAAAACCTTTTGGTCCCAGAAATGTATAGGGAGGTTATGTAGACGCACCCATACTGGAATCCTGGAAACAATGAAGGAGTTGGCATCAAACTTCGGGAACCAAGGAGTGTTGAAGAGTCCTGAAGATCCCCAGATCCACAGTCCCTCCTAAATCACTAGGTCCCTGACCTCTTCTGATTGAAATTTGACTATAAAAAACCCTTTGGAGTAGAGGAAAATGTCACAATTTAGAGACCATTTTGTGAGAATCCATTGGAATAGGTCCATGGGTTTTGGCCAGAAACTGTTCAATCGACAAATGATGGCTTGCTTTTCATAATTATTCTGTACCTCCTCTGCTTTTGATGTATCTATTGTTAGTTCAGGTGTATAGTTTAGTTGCTCCACTATGTATGGTCTGGGTTCTGTTTCGGCTTGCTGTGGAGCTGCTGTAGAAGATTTTCCCCCTTGTAGAATATGCTTGAAGGATATTCCTTCGCTTTTGTACTGCTACTGTGAGTATGGGTTGTGTTTTGTTTTGGATCCACTGCCTCCTTCTGTTTGTTTACGTGGGCTACTGGTTGTTGCGTCTCCTCGTAGTCTCATATTGAGTATTATAGTGGATCCTAGCTTGATGTTGTAATCCTTGATAGCTCTGAGATCCTTTAGCGATCTTCCCTCGGATAGCACATGTTGATGTCCTTTTGGGTAGCCAATGTGACTGACAGTGTTATTCTTCAGATTTATCACACTGTCTTAAGCATGAACCCAGATCAGGGTTAATTTCCCAGAGGGGGTGATGAGCCCCATAAATGGGTACTTATATGGGCTCATTTAGCCTCCTAATTCGACTTAATCCACCATTCTCATTAAATTATTGCATGTTTTTTATTACATTTATGCTAATAGAGTGAATTGGGTTAGTCATTATGCCAAAAAGTCTAATGTGTGTTTTATGCAGATTGTTGGTCAATTTTGAGATACAATCAAAGGTTTAATGAGCACTTGGTAGCCAAATTCGTGGAAGAACAAGGGAGATGATTTGTACAAAGGTTTCCCCTTCATTTATGAGCCCTTACCTCGAATTCTCCATCAAAAACTCGGAGCACAAGGGGCAGCCAAGCAAGTAAAAAAGGACTGCTGTTAATCACAAGTTTTGGCAGTCGAGTTCCTAAAGTTTAGGAGGACTGTTGGGGTCCTCAATTTGTATAAATAAGAAGGCTTAGGGCTTCAGTTTGGTTAGTCAGATTTTAGTCAAATTTTAGTTAGTAGGTTAGTCATTTTGTTAGTCTATTTTCGCACTTTAGTGCAACCCTGTATCAACACATTTTCGAGTTTTTTCTTGCAGACAGTTTTTGGGATGTAACTATTATTTTTTGATAAATAAAGATGAATCTAGCTTTGCACCAAATCTAATCTTTCTTAGGAGGTTGTAGCTCTTGGGGTTGGGCCCAACCCAAGTGCCAATACCTCTTTTTGTTTACTTTTATATATTTTTGCTGCATTCCTAAAATAATTTATGCTACTTAGATTAAAATCTTGCTTGGTTACTTAGGTCGTTTGTGATGATTGAGATAGCTTTTCATGCTTCAGGTTGATTTGATAGTTTGTTAAAGGAAAAGACCTACAAAAAGGCGATCAAGCAACCCTTGATCTCATCTCCCCCTCCTTGGGACCATGAGCTGAGACCAAGGCATACTTGCTGCCACAAAAACATTGTTTTTGCCTCTTCATGCAATTGCTAGTGTTAGATTTTTAGTTAGGAAAGTTGATACCAGTTGTGATTACATGCTTAGATATGTTCTTGCTTGGTTTTCATAGTTGGCTTACATGATTTTCTGCTAATAAACTTCTGTCCATCATGATTTCTGGTATTTAGGTCAAATTAGGTCAAAATAGCTAGACCTTTCATTTTCCTAGTCTTCGTTTGATCAATTTTGGAAAATAACGTGCAGAACACTTGTGATACATCCCTACCTACCCTTCCTCCATCAATACAACCTGCTCCATCCTGTAACTCAGATTATTGCCCTTCATTTGCCACATTTTCTCACTTTGCCCTAATTTCTACATTCTTGTGCATCATTGCTCCCTCCATCCTCGAACAAATCCAATCACCTTAATCACTCCTTAGCCTCATTCACCATGTCTTATACCCCTTAACATCCTCATCCAACCTCCATTTCCACTTTTCCATCGTTTTTCCACCATCAACCCTCCAAAATCCTCTTTCGGAACATCTTGTAGAACCCTTGCAGACTTTCTGTAGAAGATCATGTGAGCAGGTTTTCGAGATCTGATCGCTGTGAAACTCTCTGGAAGGGTTCTAGGGACCCCTTAAGCCCTCTTTTCACCTTCCCAACCTCCTGAAATCGCTTACCCCATTTCTTTTTTCCAATCGACCTATGCACAGTAAAAAACAGTTAAAGCACATGCATAATAATTCTACAAGATTACTCAAAAATACAAAAAGATGTTCCTTCTCAGATTTCACTTCAGAAGTAGCTTAGTCACATGTAATTTACCTTTCCAAGAGTTAATGACATCCATTTCTGCAACTTTCATCCCTTTTCTTTCACTAGTAGGGTTAGTCGGTAAAACTAGGGTTTGCATTTCCTTTCAGCTTTTCGCTCCTTTCTGCAAGTAGATTAGCCTCTTTTGAGTTAGCTTTCGTCCACCACAGTTAATAGCTTCTTCTAAGAGCTTATAGAAGTTGGCTTAAGCTCCTTGTGGACTTGTGTCAGCTGATCAAGTGACAGCCTGTAGCAAGAGCTAGTACTTGTGCATATAGCACCGTCGCTTCCAAGTTTTTTACGAACTACCGGGTTGATAAAAGTAAAGAAGGGAGTCCTAGGAATTGCAGTATTATTGTTGTAATACTAGAGCCCACCATATTTTTGGCACTGTTGCCGAGGAAGCATCAGAGTACTTTGTGATTACTTCTCTTCTTCTATTTTCTACTGCAACATTCTGCTAAGTAGTTTATTTCAACAAGAGTAGAGTAGTTGTTTCATTTCCATTCTGCAATTTCATTTCCGCAAAAGTAGATTAGACATTTCCTACTTTCATTTCGTTTCAACAAGCGTAGATTAGATATTTCCCGCTTTCATATATTAGCATTTCAATTCCACAATTTCAATTCTGCAAGCATAGATTACCATTTCAATTCCGCAATTTCAATTCTGCAAGCGTAGCTTAGCATTTCATTTCTGCAATTTCATTTCAGCAACATAGATTAGTCCTTGCTTTCATTTCAATTCTGCATTTTCATTTCAGCAAGATAGATTTTAGTTAGTTGGAGTTCAATCTATTTCAGTTTTGCAGGTACAAGCAAAAATAAATAAATAAATAAATAAAAAATAAAAAATCAACCAAAAATATTTCCTTTCATGCCTTGTCAAAGTAGAGATAATTCAGAAAAATGTTTGCACAACACCCCCATTGCTTCACATAGCCAACCCTCTCTCTTCTTCGATGGCTGTGATTAAGAAGAACCCCTAGGTGGACAAAAAGACATATTTGAAGAACCTCTAGGTGAGAAGAAGAAGAAAACATTCCTTTGGAGTAAATGGCTGAAAATAGAAATGTTGGGAGCAGTACCTTTTCTTCCAACTCATCCATTGAAGGTGAAATTGGAAACATGTGGGAAGATTGCAAGAGTGAGATAAGGCAGATGGTTGCCATGCAAATGGATACCTTGCGGATCCAAAGGAAGCAAGAGGAAGTTGAGAGGGCTTTGGCCGTCTTTTGTCCTAGGTGCACTAGAAAGCATCCTAGGAATGAATGTCCATTGCACTCTATAGAAGTGTGTTTCATCTGTGAAAAAGACCATCCTACGAATCAGTGCCCCTCCTTACTTGAAATTAAAGCTGCATATAAGAGGGTCAAAGGAGCCACTGAACCACTCTATTATATGAACCAAAGGAGGCCACATGGACCCATACCTTACCAGTAGGGAATGCAAGGGACATTCGAGACCTATTACAACCCCTATCAAGCCACTTCCATGCCTTCTTAGGGCCCCCCTGCTCATCCTTTTTGGTCCATACCTCCTCCTTTGTCCTTCACATCTCCATATTATGCCTAACCAGCTACTCATCCATTTCACCCCTACGCTCAGCCACAGCCTCAGTGGAATACACCTCATTAGGGGTGGAGGCCCCAGTACAACACTCCTCCCGCTCCTTTTCCCGCACCACCTGCTCAACCGCAACCATCGCCTCCTGCTCCACCGAGGCAGCCCCAAATGCCTGCTCAACTGAATCGAACCTAAATAACAGGCAAGCTCAGCAAGTATATAGTGGGAAACCACCTACCCAACCACAACCCCATCCACATCCATCTCAAACATACATCCCCACTCAACTACCCGTACCACCATTTCCAAACCCGCACATTGGAGTAGCTCAACTCAATTACAATGCTGAGGCACAACATGTCCAAACAACTCCTCTTGAGCTCAATGATATTCACCATAGCTCAGGAAGAGTATTGCAAAATAGAGATTATATTGACAGCATTGAAGGACCACATCCAGCAAAAGAAGATTCAAAAGAGGAGATCAAAGCACCATGGGCTGCACTTGATGAAGAGAATACATCAGAATCAGAGATCGAGAGAGCTCCCTCATGGTTACCATCAAATCCTCCATTTAGTCAAGAGAGAAATGAGCAAAAAGAGGAGGATGTGAAGGTCATGATAGAAGGTTACATGAAGAATGATCCAGATCAGCAAAAGGACCAAGGATATCAGAGCTATATTAAGATATGGTTCTAGATGGTCACTAAGTTGCAACAGTACTCTTTTCCTCAGCTATGTTTGATCCCTTCAAAGTCAAATAATTTGGTCTTTGAAATCCGGATACCTGTCAAAGCATGCATTTCAAGCCTCCACATCATTTTGTCTCTAATCTCGATGTGCACATGGCTCCATTGGAAGTATTCTTATACTTGAAAATGATTTTGTTTTTCAAGTAGGGTAGGGTAGGAAAAAAGAAAAAAGAAAAAAGAAAAAAATGAAAATAAGAGGAAAATAAAAATCTAAGGTGAAAACCTCCTTGGAGGCACCTCAGATTGGCTCATTGATTGAAAACTTCCATGAGGTGGTCAATGGGTTGGAAAAAAGAGAAAAGAAAAAAGAATAAGATCCCTGGGTGAAAACCTCCCTTGGAGGCGCCTAGAGCAGGAAATTAGGGTGAAAACCTCCATGAGGCGCCCTAGTTGTTTTCAAAAAAAAGAAAAAAAGAAAAAAAACAAAGAGAAAAAGAAAAATAGACCTAATTTCTGGTGAATAAATTGCAAGTTGCAGGAAGGACATTGCAGGTTAGGAGGATCACACAAGAAAAATACAGAGGTCAACACGAGGCTACAAGCATCCCTCACATTCTATTCGTCCATGACCACTACCCTTTCCTAAGATTTGGTCTCATTTGGACTGAGATTTCACCTTTTGCAGGAAGTTCTGTGCCTTCTACAGGAAGTTCTGTGCCTTCTACAGGAAGATCATGTAGAGCCTAAAAACAAGCCAAGATTGATCTACGAGGAGGACCCAAAGGTTGAGAATCTGTCTATAAGGCCTGTAAACATCCCTGTTTCCATCCCTCACCCTTCTCCATCATTTTTTCCACCTCGTTGTGCTTCTTTTCTAAAAACTGTGTTTTCTACAGGAAGTTCCTGTAGAAATTACAGAAAGCTAGAAATGGATTTAAAAAGAAGTTTGGTGAACATGGAAGCTTCATAAAGGGTTCATAAATCCTCTTACAATCTTCAAACCTCTCTCCCATCAATTCCGAGTCTGCATTACAACGCAAGCTCATTTTTCCTTACTATGCAAAAACTGCAAAATGCTATGATACAAAAATACATAGAGCAAAAATTTGTTTTTTTCCCTAACTTGAAAACCATGCATCCATTTAAAAAATTGTTTTATGGGGAGTTGTATAGGGATGATGGCAACATGCTCGAGCAATTTCAGCCAATTCCAGTGCATGGTTTCCAAGAAATCAGCCTCCATCACCTTCAACCATTTTTGCATTTTCTCCATATCTATGCATCAATTTCAAAACCTGTTTCATGGGGAGATGCATCTGGGTGATAGTAACCTGCCCAAGTAATTTCAGCCAATTCCAGTGCACAGTTTTCGAGAAATTGAGCTCTATCTCCTTCGGCCATTTTCAATTTTTCTCGAAATATGTTCATCCATTGACCACAATTTTGCTATGGGAGGTGCATAATGATGATAGAAACATGCTCAAAAAGTTTCAAGTCAATCCGGTTTATTGTTTAGGAGCTATGGACAAAACAAGTTGTTGTCTTGTAAAAATCCAGCATCAGCAGCATGAGGGTGCAAATCTGAACATTGAAACAGGCTCCTGCAGCTTAGATCTAGCCAGAGGATACCTGCACAAGAAAAATAGCCATGTATCAGCAACTAGACCAGCATGCATCCATAGAAACAAAGGCATGCAACAGAAAGAAAGGCCACAACACCTCACAACAAACACATTCGACTTTCAGGTACGTAACTAAACCTGTTCCTCTGTTGCATGAATGTAATTTAAGAACTGCATGGACAGTGCGATGGTTGTGATTAAACAATATTGGTGGCAAGCTAACTGGCCACCCTCAACTAGTTCAAACAACGCCTCGTCTAGTTCAAACAACGCTCAGTGGGTGCAATTGGCACGTGTGCTCAGCCATCTCGGGAAGAAAACTGAAAACAGGTAGTGGTGGCTGTTTATACTCCAACGTAATTGATGGAAGTGATTATGGGCAAGAAGCATATAGTTTCATAACAGCACTGTAGTCTACATGGGGCCAACGTACATCCGGCCACCTCATCTCCTCACCACGTATCACGCCAGCAGTTAAAAGACAGCTTAGTTAACACATTCACCACTCTTTGTTCACTATGCCTTCATGATGTTCTCGACTGGAATATGCATCTACCACTTCCAGAGCAGCTAACTAGTCACCCTCTGCTAGATTTCTGCCTGTTTTTTTGAAAATCTCCCACCTATCGGGCTCTACAGGAAGCATAGTCTTATTCTACAGGATCTAGGTGACTTCTACAGGAAAGGCAAAAAACAACCCTATAGAAAGAAAACCCAGGATTTTCATCGAATTTCAAGCTCAAAATGAGGAAGGATCAGGAAAACTTCTCTGTGCATGATTTGTTTATGCAAAGTGGTGAATTGAACACGGCATGAGATTGAAAAACGAGAGTAAAAGTCTATCTGTGCATTGAGAAAAAAGTGAAAGTCTGCTTGCATATTTCATTGAGTTTACCCCGTTTTTTTCTCTGCATCCGAAATCTCCTCAGCATTTTTTTAATTTTCCTGTAAAGAAGATACATGCAGCAGCATAGGCTAACATGTGTGTGTAAAAAAACCCGAATTTACATATCTATTAATGTGCTGAAAAAGAACCTGTGTCCTTATGCTCTATTCTATAAAAAAAATTATGTTCTTTCATAAACAGACAGACCAAATTCTGAGTGACAACAGTTTTCAAATAGGGGAATTATTGCCATTTGATATTGTAAGGAGCACATGAGAAATTCCATCTTTGATCTAAAAAAAAAGAAAAAACCGAATTCAACTAGCTTTCATTTTAGTGATTGACTGTTTTTTTTGACCTGAGCAATTTCTTTTCTGGTTAAAACACAAAAAAAGCACTCAACACCATGCTAGAAGGATTCAAGAGGAGAAAACTAAAGAAATTGAGAAGAACATTGATGAGGGAGCACAAGACATTCAAGCAGAGGGCAAAAAAGAGGAGGAACAAAAGGAAGAAGAGGAATTTGACAAGACTGCTGAGCCTAACACAGAAACGGAGAAAATAACAAAAACAGAGAAGGGAAAAAGGACAAATATTGGCAAGAAAAAGGCCAAGAAAGCCCAAGAAAAGGCTGCCACAGCCAAGGCAGGGACCTAGCAAGAGAAAGAAAAGACACACCCCGAGATATCAGTGACACAAGCAGAAACAATGGGCATAGATATTTCTACAGGAAGTGAAGGGAAAGAGCAGCAGAAAGAAACATCCCTTGAAATCTTGGCAAGGGAGGCAGCAGTTGTGCTTGCTGCATTAAGCACACTTACAAAACAAAAAGAAAAGAGAAAAGGGCAGGCCTCCATGTGTTCTAAGGCCAGGAAAAGCACACGAATTCAAACAAGCAAAATAGGAGGAGCAGTGGAAGGACATGGACAAGAAGGCAGAATTTTATGGCACACATGAGCAAACCACTTCAGAATCTTGGGATGATAGGGAGGCCACCAGGGCCATCTAGGATGAATAGATGGATTAGTTGCTCAGAGGATGAGCAACACCTTCAGTAGGGGGGTGATGATGAGCCCCAGAAATGGGTAATTATATGGGCTCATTTAGCCTCCTAATTCGACTTAATCCACCATTTTCATTAGTTTATTGCATGCTTTTTATTACATTTATGATAATAGAGTGAATTGGGTTAGTCATATTGCCAAAAAGTCTAATGTGTGCTTTATGTAGATTTTTGGTCAATTTTAAGATAAAATCAAAGGTTTAATGAGCACTTGGCAGCCAAATTCATGGAAGAACAAGGGAGAGGATTTGTAGGAAGGTATCCCCTTCATTTATGAGCCCTTACCTCGAATTCTCCATCAAAAACTTGAAGCACAAGGGGCAGCCAAGCAAGTCAAAAAGGACTGCTGTTAACTGCAAGTTTTGGTAGCTGAGTTTCTAAAGTTTAGGAGGACTGTTGGGGTCCTCAATTTGTATAAATAAGAAGGCTTAGGGCCTCAGTTTGGTTATTTAGGAGTTTGTCAGATTTTAGTTAGATTTTAATCAGTAGGTTAGTCTATTTTCGCACTTTAGTGCAGCCCTGTATCAACACATTTTCGGGCTTTTTCTTGTAGACAGTTTTTGGGATGTAACTATTATTTTTTTATCAATAAAGATGAATCCAGCTTTGCACCAACTCTAAACTTTCTTAGGAGGTTTTAGCTCTTGGGGTTGGGCCCAACCCAAGTACCAGTACCTCCTTTTGTGTACTTTTATATGTTTTTGCTGCATTCCTAGAATAATTTCTGCTACTTATATTAAAATCTTGCTTGGTTACTTAGGGCGTTTGTGATGATTGAGATAGTTTTTCATGCTTCAGGTTGATTTGATAGTTTGGTAAAGGAAAAGACCTGCAAAAAGGCCATGAAGCAACCCTTGATCTCATCTCCCCCTCCTTGCGACCATGAGCTGAGACCAAGGCATACTTGCTGCCACAAAAACATTGTTTTTGCCTCTTCATGCAATTGCTAGTGTTAGATTTTTAGTTAGGAAAGTTGATACCAGTTGTGATTACATGCTTAGATCTGTTCTTGCTTGGTTTTCATAGTTGGCTTACATGATTTTCTGCCAATAAACTTCTATCCATCATGATTTCTTGTATTTAGGTCAAATTAGGTCAAAATAGCTAGACCTTTGGTTTTCCTAGTCTTCATTTGATCAGCTTTGGAAAATAACGTGCAGAACACCTGTGATACCTCCCTCCCTACCCTTCCTCCACCAATACAACCTGATCCATCCCCTAACTCAGATTCTTGCCCTTCATTTGCCACATTTTCTCACTTTGCCCTAATTTCTACGTTCTTGTGCATCATTGCTCCCTCCATCCTCGAATAAATCCAATCACCTTAATCACTCCTTAGCCTCATTCACTAGGTCCTAGACCCCTTGACATCCTCATCCAACCTCCATTTCCAGTTTGCCACCGTTTTTCCACCATCAACCCTCCAAAATCCTCTTTCGGAACATCTTGTAGAACATCGTTTAGAACCCTTGCAGACTTCCTGTAGAAGATCACGTGAGCAGTTTTTCGAGATCTGATCACTGTGAAACTCTCTGGAAGGATGCTAGGGACCCCTTAGGCCCTCTTTTCACCTTCCCAACCTCCTGCAATCGCCTACCCCATTTCCTTTTGCCAATCAACCTCTGCACAGTCAAAAATAGTTAAAGCACATGCATAATAATTCTACAAGATTACTCAAAAATACAAAAAGATGTTCCTTCTCAAATTTCGCTTTAGAAGTAGCTTAGTCACATGCACTTTACCTTTCCAGGAGTCAATGATATCCATTTTTGCAGCTTTCATCCCTTTTCTTGCACCAATAGGGTTAGTCGATAAAACTAGGGTTTGCATTTCCTTTCAGCTTTCCGCTCTTTTTTGCAAGTAGATTAGCCTCTTTTGAGTTAGCTTTCGTCCATCACAGTTAAAATCTTATTCTAAGAGCTCATAGAAGTTGGCTTGAGCTCTTAGCAGACTTGTGCCAGCTGATCAAGTGACAGCCTGCGACAAGAGCTAGTACTTGTGCATATAGCACCGTCGCTTCCAAGTTTGTTACGAACTACTAGGTTGATAAAAGTAAAGAAGGGAGTCCCAGGAGTTGCAGCATTATTGCTGCAATACTGGAGCCCACCAGGGGGGTTTTATAAGGATTTGGAAGCAGTTAGGGTTTAACCCATCGGAATCTGAATTGGCATTTAGGGGCTGAGGAACCGTCGGAGGGTTTCCCCACTTCGAATGATTCTTCGACAGGATCTGGTACAGTTACCGTTGCGAAGACAGTAGGAACTGTACTCTCCGGTTTTGCATTCAGGCTGTCCTCGTGCCATTTAGCCCCCTCAGAGATCTGGGGACACGGATCGGTGATGTATGCCTGGGCGTACTTCATCACTGCTACCATTCGATGTTTGTTGATATATGCACGATAGACCGGGTTGTTAAAGCTTAGCACGTCCCTGTTCCAGCGACATTTCTCAGTCCAAAGTTCCAGGGCTATTGGATCTTGGCGCGTCTGTCGATTGTGAGTCGGATCAGTTAGATCAAGGCCTGATCTGAGATGTTTGTGCCTGTCCACAGTGGGAGAGAACAGATCGACTCCATGCAGCAACCCTCCATTGACTTCAGTAGCAGATCCGATGAATAGACCTACAGATCCAATACTGACAACACCCAAAACCCCCTTCCTTTTCTTACATTTTTTCGTTGCTCAGAGCAACCGACTTTCCTGCGCATTTCTGGGGGTGGCTTGTCCTGGCCCCTTTTGCAGTGGGCATGTGCGCTGCGTCAACTTTGATTCTTCCCTGATTCAATACCCCCCTTCCACTGTGGCTGAGATACACTGCAGGTGTGGGCGCATGAGGGTTCAAGGCGCATGCCAGGGCACCGTGGTTCGATTCCTCCTTGCTTGGGATGCCTTTCCCAGCTTCTTGCAGATTGTGGCGATGGGTTGCAGGGGCAGCCATGGGAGCAACATCCGAAAAACCTTTTTTTTCCTTTGGTCCACTCGACTTCTTGGAGAGTCGTCTGTTGATTCATAAATATTATAATAATCAAATATAT
>APFE030016129.1:14484-53219 GCA_000404065.3 Pinus taeda | reverse complement strand
CATGAAAAAGGGTAAGCTGGGGGGTGTGTGGAGTATCAAGGAAGGTATGTTTCGATGGTTATTTTGGTATCTTTTTATTAGAACTCAAAAGCCTTTTGTATGGGAAATTTAGATAATGATAAGGATTTATAATGAAACACGAGAGATTAATGAGAAACAATGACAATCGTCATTTCTATGTGCAGGAGGGAGGAAAAACGGAAGGTGGCCATTCCGAAGGTAAAGACAAGGATGAGCTAACTGCTGTCCCTTTGACGGGAGACCGGAAACAAACCAGATCAAAATGGATCAACCCAGGAAAGGACGCGGAGATACCAGCACGGAGCAGAAAAGGAAAGAAGTGATGTAGTATTAACGATTCTACGAATCCCTCAGGATCTTAGATCCTGAGGGATCGCTATTTTATCTATTTTTTGTATCTAGATATCTCCGCCATCTTCCTTATAAAAGGGATAGCACTGTTGGCTACAGAGGGGGGTTCTTTATGTAATTTCTTTTAAGGAAGATCAGGACTATGATCTTTATGTTTTGTTGAAGACTTGAGTTCCTGTAATTTTATTTCATGTCTTAATACAGACTTGTTTACTCTTTTATCTTTGAGCCTGGATCTATCTTAAGCGGTGTACCCCTGGAGGCTAAGGGCCCGGCCTTGGAGGACACTTGCTCTTGTACCATTACGCGTGGTTTCTGTGTGGTTTGTTCATAGACGTAATCTGGTAATCTGCTGTGTTTTAAGAATATTATATTACATGCTCTGTTATGTTTAACTCGTCTCGTGTTCTTGGACTTTATATTGACGCTGTGTCATTTTACCAATCCTTTAAGTATTGATTAATCTCTACAGGACACTGTCACTCCATTACAGAGTTCATTACGATTGTGTTTAGCATTGCAACAAGTTATCTTGAAAGGTCTGTTTTCACATGATTATTGAATGTTACTATTCTTCATCTTGGGATGCAATCGTATGCGTTTATTTTAGATCAATAACAGAAGCAGATTGAGTATGTTGTGTTTCTAAGGTTTTAATCGGTAGTGTTGTTCCATCGTATGTGTACACCTTTTAAGACTGAAGGATTGATGTTTTGATTGGAGAGATTAAATAGAATTACAGCTTGAGGAACTTGGTTACTGCTTATTTCAACTGCTGTTCCATTTTAATTGTTGTTCCATTTATTTGCTGTTCCATTTCAATTGCTGTTCCATTTCCAGATTGCTAATTCGCTGTTTCTTAAGGACAGTATCAGGCTGTAGTGAGCCCCAACATCTGCTATTTGGCTCCTAGACCTCTGATCTGCGCCCATCAGCTATGAAAGGGATGTGTTATTGCTACCGAGCCCTTGGCTGATGTGCTGTTCTTTTTTATTGCTATTTCTTTTACTTGCTGTTTCATTTCTATTCATTAAGGACGGTCTCAGGCTGTAGTGAGCCCCAACATCTGCTATTTGGCTCCCAGACCTCTGATCTGTTCTCATTAGTTACGGAAAGGATGGGTTATTGCTACCAAACCTTTGGCTGATGCAATACTTGGTGTGATTTGATCTTTTGAAGTAGTTAAGTTGTAGACTCGCATTAATTTACTTTCGTAGCTTTTTAAACAACTGTACTACAAGCATTACTATGGCAAGTGCTAAGCCTCAGACTGAGACACTCTTTGAAATAACCAAACGTTCCTGGATTGACATATTAATGTGAGGTAACTAGAGGTGAAAGAGACCCTTTTTATAGCTCTACAAGGTGGACCTTTGGGCTGGTGCTTTGGTAACATGAAAATTTGACCAATACAACTTACTTCTGATTGGGACAACTGAGATGCTTTTTCAAGTAAATATCCCATGGAAATAGGGGTGAGGGGCTGACTGGAGTGGAATTGCAACATTTCATCAATGGATTGAGTAGTTATGAGAAAAAACACTGTTTCGCTTAGGGACATAATAGCTCTATGGTTAGGATCATAATTAGCACAACATTGATGAATTATGTCTGGGAAAACATGGACTGAGGGGAGGAAATACATGGGGATGTTAGATTCCCACAGTCCAAAAATGTTAGACTTATTCAAATAACTATCTCTGGCTTGACAAAAAACCTGAAGATGGTTTGTATCACCAGATAGATCTTTTATTTGAAAATCTTTATCAGCCAGAGGTAGATAATCTAAGTATTTGTGGGGAACGTTCATGGGTGCTACATTTAGGGCTATAGGGGTTTCCATCTTTGGTTCTTGTGGATTCAAAAATGGAATTGGGGGAATTTTGTGGAAAATAGGCAAGACAACAGGTTGAAGACTTTATATGGCGAACACAGATTTGGATTAGAACTGAATTTGCCGCATTTTCGTAGAATTTTTAGTAGAAAACCAAGATTACAGGGTTTGAGTGTAAATTGGATAATTACCTGTATTAAGGAAGTGAACAGTGCCAAGACGGAAGGATAACGGGTTCTGGGCTGCGTCGCTGCAAGTTTCTTAACCGTGTGGTGGTCCGAAAGCTCGAACAATTGACTTGGACGTTGTTTTGCATGGGAGCACGGGTTGCAGCATATAACAGTGAAAATGACCGTTTCTTCATTTTATTTAACAAAATCAAGGTTGGCGGGGATTTTTGGATTATCGGGCGACTGACGTAGGTGGGGAAATGGCATTTTGTCGCTTGTAGATGGTGGTAAGTGGTACACGATCGCACCGCTTTTGGAGTTAAGCGGTATCGGGTGGAGGGTGAGCGATCACATTAAATACACGACGCGTGGCAGAGGTACGGACGGAAAACCGTCTGGTGATCGCGCGTTGAAGCATGGTCACTAGGGGGAAGCAATATCAGTGACGACCGTCGGATGATGGGGAAGCGATCTTGCGGTAGACGAGAAATGAGGTACGGCGGGACTTTAACTGCGATGGGTCTGATACACTTAACAAATTAATAAACCATATCGGGGTGATTTGTGAATGGATAGGTAGGTTATTAATTAACCAAGAGGGTTAACTAACCCGTTCGTGCGGCGGAGAATTAAGGTTCTTAATGAATTACGTATTAACTCATTAATCCTCTTTTAAACGTTGAATAGGGTTGTATTCAACCAGGGATGGGATATATAAGATGTTGGGAATTTTTAATATATTTAAATAATATGGGAATGAGTGGAACTTTTATTTGGGAGTTATATACTATGTGTTAAAAGTCAATATGACATAAAAATGAGAATAAGCGCTAAGTAAAACATTAAAGAGTATATTCAACTTAGGCTAAAGTGAAAAGGGATTTATGTAATATTGTGTAATTTTGGGATTTTACTTAGGAAAAGACTTGTGAAAATGAATGAATGATGGTTTTTAAGTACTTTAGGCTTTTTAGATTATTGGGCCGAGGGTCCGATCCCTCCAGAAGTCAGAGAAATGCTCTGAGCCTATTCAATCTTCAAAGACCTTAATACTTTAGGGGGAATTAGAAATTGTTTTAGGGAAAAATGTGAATGGAAGTCAGTTATTTGACCTTGTCTTGCTTGAATTGCATCAAATATAATCTCTGCCTTGCACTTGTGATAAAAGTAAACATTAACACTTTTAGAGACATTATCCATCACAAGTATTTCTGCAACATCATCTACCTACCCTACCTAATTTAGCTTGACATTTTTACTTCTTTATTAGGGTGCACTTAAACTACAAACCCTTATTACATTTTCTTTTCTTTTACATGTAGATATTTTTCTAAGTCTAGCCTTATTACATCCAAGGGCTCAGATTAAATTGTTGAGCTCCTTTTATTCACTCTACCTATCTATTTATCTGCCAAGATTAAACAGTTTTGTCAGAGTTTATTTTCTATCTCTAAAACATGAAATTCAAAATGAATTAGCCAAGTTTGAACAGTTTGGCTATTCATGAATTGTGGCATAAGTGACAAGTTGCACACAATTTTTTATTACAGAAAATGAAAAAGTAGTGGCATTTAGACTTGCACACTTTCTTGGTCTTTCTTTGTTTGGGGTTCATTTCTTTCATTTTTTGACCATCTTATTTTTTTCACCCTTTGATTTTTTTTTTAGGGTATACCCTTTTTACATCTTAAAATTTTTATTTTTATTTTTTTGAAAATATGGAAAACCTTTGCAACAAGAAAATGTATGAACATATTATAGAGCTCATCAACTCAATTATGAAATATGACACCTATTGGTATAGTAGCATAACACTGACTCCACTTGGGGATGGCTTTTCCTGGTGGAAAGTCAAAAACAGCAGGTCAGATGGCCTTCTGAATGACTTTAACTGTGTTCTGAAATCTCCTTCTGCTGGTTGCTTTATTGTATGTATGAAAATAATCACTTGTGAAGCTTAGGGCCTTCTCTTTGGGCTTCAACTCCAGCAAGTTACTATCCAATCCAAACTGTGACTTTACCGAGGATATAATATGTACATGTTAAAATCATGATACATTAAAAAGTTGGATGAAAGTAATGTTTCAACATCCGACTATTAACTGGCCCTTCTTCTGTTTTTGTACCATCCAATTTTTTTAGATAATAAGTATTGCTCCCTTGTAAGGCCTGAATAATAAAAGGTCATTTCCATAGGAAGTCAAACTTCCCATGTTTTCCCTTATCCTCTCTCTTGGAATCGCATCTTAAAACTGTCTCCAAAGTAGAAATCCTCTGTCTTGGTTCTTTTATCAAATACTTTCTTAAGCTTCTCTTGTAATACTTGGGATCTTTGATACACTTCTTCTCTGGTCTGCTGCAAATGGATGGTCTGGTTTATTCTCTTTTGAATAGCATTGGGTTTCACTTGACCCTCCTGAAGTAATTTCATTATAGGAACTCCTAAAGATGAAGGAAATACAGTCTCCATTCCATAAACTAATTCATAAGGACTAGCCCCAATAGATTTCTTGGTAGTGAGTCTGTCTGCCCATAGTGCATTAGTAAGTTTCTTGTGCCAATTTTTCTTGTTTTCTTCCAATAATTTCTTAATAATATTAATTAGGTTTTTATTGGAAGACTCTGCTATACCATTACCTTGAGGGTAATAAGCTTTGGAATGGCATAAAGTGATATGGTATTTGTTACAGAAATTTATCATTTTCTTGGATTTGAAGGCATCGGCATTATCAGTTATAATCTTTTCAGTACAACCAAATCTAGACAATATGTTGGTTTCTAAGAATCTTATAATCACTGTGTCATTGGCTTGTCTAGAAGGAATGACTTCTATCCATTTGGTGAAATAGTCTGTGGCAATTAGAATCCATTTATGTTGCAGAAGAGGGAGTATGGATTTCTCTAATGAAGTCCAAACCCCATTGTTGGAAGGGCTTTTCAGTAGAAATTGGTCTCAGGGGTAAAGGTAATAGTTTTCTCTTGCCTTCAAAAATTTGACATTTATGGCAAGCAGTGACAAATTTTTTTACATCAGCGAATAGGGTTTGCCAATAAAATCCAGCCCTTAGGATTTTGTCTGCAATTGATTTCCAGTAAAGGTGTCCATCACAATCTCCCGCATGAAATTCTTTGAGAACCTTGTCAACTTCTTCCTTTAATAAACAATTCAATAGAATATCTTCATGATTTTTCCGAAAAAAATATTATCTAAAATACAAAATTTTAAAGCTTTCATCTTTAAAAACCTTTTCTTTGTTCTAGATAACCCTGGAGGAGCCTGCAGGTTTAATAGTACATAAATTATATCAGCATACCAATGTGAGTCTGAGAAGTCCTGGCTGATTTGTAGAGTCGCCATCTCTTGTTCATTATCGAGTTCATTAATATTTAGGGCTTGGAAATTTGCTTTAGTCATGAGCTTGGCCAATCCCTGTCCTTTTATGAGCTTTGTGGGTTTTATTTCAATATCATACTCCAATATAGTAGTAATCCATTTACCTCTTTTGCCTTCAATTCCATCCTGGGTTAAGATATCTTTGACAACAGCATCTGGCACATAGGCTATTACATGGGAGTACAATATGTAGACTCTAAAGTCTTTAATAGCTTTCACAAGTGCAAACGCTTGCTTTTCCATGATTTTGTATTTTAATGGTGCATCCCTAAGTGATTTACTAAAAAAGGCTATGGGTTTCTCACATCCTTGATCATCTTTTTGTAGTAGAACAACTGCTATGGTGTGTTATAATGCAAATGAAAATATTATGAAGTCTCTATCAAACTTAGGACTTGTAAAGACCGATGTTCTGGTCAAAGCCATTTTAATTTCTTCAAATGCTTGTTTGGCTTCTACTATCCATTCCACCTTTGAATCATTTTTCAACATATTATTAAGAAATCTAATTAACTCGGCTAAGTTAGATATAAATATTTTCAAAAAGTTAATCCTTTTTGTGAAAGCTTGAAGATCTTTGACATTTCTGGGGTGGGGTATTTGCAGAATAGCTTCTATTCTAGTAGGATCAATTATGATGCCTTCTTTGGAAATGATATGGCCCAAGATTTTGCCTTCCTCTAGACCAAACAAGGACTTCTTTCGATTTAAAGAAATACCATATTTTCTACATTTTAAGAATACTTGTTTCAAATGATCTAGATGTTGATGATCTGATTTACAAAAAACAGTCTAGTCATCTAGATATATAACCAGAAAATCATGAATTTCTTTTGCAAATGCTATGTCCATTTCTCTTTGGAAGGTTGCCCTTGCATTCTTAAGTCCAAATGGCGTTTTAACATACTTGAAAATTCCCCATGGTGTTGTAAAAGCAATTTTTTCTTAGTCATCAGGATGAACCAGAGTCTGGTTATACCCTGAGAACCCATCCAAAAGTGAAATCCTAGAGGCACCTACTACCCTTTGTAGAATATGATCCATCTTAGATAAAGGGTAATTGTCTTTCAAAGAAACCTTATTTACATTTCTTAAATCAACACATAATCTGATTTCTCCAGTTTTCTTCCTAGTAGGTACTAAATTAGACACTCACTCTGAAACCCTGATAGGAGCAATTATCCCTTCTTCATACATTCGTTTGATTTCTTTTTCAATTAAGGGAAGGAGTATAGGGTTATTTCTTTTGAGCTTTTGTTTGAATGGTTTTTGATTTTCCTTTAGAGGTATTGTATGTTGAATTATAGAGGTGTCATATGATTTCAGGTCTTCATAGCTCCAGACAAAAACATCCTGAAATTCTCTCATTAATTCAACATATTTGAGTTTTTGGTCAGGGGACAAAGATTTAGATAATTTTACCATTTTTGGATTTCTTCAGTTCCCTAGTTATAGTCTTTAATGTCTGGTTTTAAGAATTCCATTTTGGGTTTCTTTGGAATATCATTAAAATCAAAGAGATCTTCCAAAGGAGTTAATCTTTTAGGCAAATGATTGTCTTTTAAATTAATGACTTCAGATTCTCCTTCAATAATTTTATCAATATCCATTTCTTTAAGATCCTGCATGACTTTGTCTGTAAATGTTGTTGGGTGAAGCATTTGAGTTGCATTTTCTACTGAAATGTCTATTTCTATTTTATTTATTTGATCAAACTCACTAACTGTATCTACATCTATATTAATGCTCGAAAATTCTTCCTCTAAGGTTAAGAAATTGTTAATCTGCTTATCACTGTCAAACACTTGCTAGTTCTTTAAATTGTCAGGTATGGCTGGTCTGTGTCTAATCTCAGCTGTGAACTGATGATTGGGTTCAAATGGTAATTTAAAGGTGCTGGCAAACATTGCCAGGCTATGAGCTTGCAAGTTATGTTTTCTTGTGATTTTGGCAAGCTGAGTCTCTAGAAATGTATTGAGAATCTCTATTACTATTCCTTTGTAATATCTTAATGTGGGATCATTTGTTAGAAAATTCTCTTTAATCCGTTGAATTATCAAATCAGAATCTCCCCGGATAGATACCCTAATTGCCCCTAATTGTTTAACAAGTTTAAGACCTAGCAAAAGAGCTTCATATTCTGCTATATTATTGGTGCATTTAAAGTTTAATCTGTAGGCTTGGCCTTCAGCATGATCGTTTTCAAGATTGTGCGCCCAAACTCCTGCTCCTGCTCCTAATTTGTTAACTGAGCCATCAAATTTTAAGTGCCAAAGGATCTCATGTTCGTAATTGGTATCAGGAGTTTCAGGAATCTGTTTAATAGGGAGATCTAGTTTTTTAGTTTCTTCAGGTTTCTCTTGGGTATTTGATGTATCATTGTTCTCAGAAATTTCTTGGTTTTGAACACTAGACTTTTCATTTGTAGTTTCTTTGGTTCAACTGCTAAAACTTTTACTTCAGTTGATGGATCACTTTCAGCGCTGTAAAGAATAAAAGAATCCATATCAGAGTGTGCTGAGTAGATAGAGAAATTTTGAGGTTTCTCCTGAGTACTTACCATATATTTCATTAAAGTTTCTCTGTAGAGTTTCTTAGGTTGACCAAACATTGAAATAGTAGCATAAGATGTCCTATTGTAAAGATCCTTGGAGCTTTGTACCACAGGATCTGGATAATAGCATGTCATACTTTGATGGAATATCAGCTACTACTATGTCCATTAAGATTGTCTTAGTAGGATATTGAACTAGCGATACACATAAGTCTTCGATTAATCCTAAACATCTAACCTGACTTGAATAAAAAAAGAAGAGGTCTTTATATGGCCTGGTGATGTCTAGGTCTAGTTTCTCCATTACAGATTTAGGCATTAAGTTATGAGAAGCACCAGAATCAAACATGGTATTATGAAGTATTTTATCATGTATGTTCAAACTTACATAGAAATGAGGAACTCCTCCATCTACTGTTTTTCCATTTACTTCAGGGCCAAAGATCAATTCAGGTTGGTTGTCAAAAACATTTACTGAGTCTTCATTCACAGAAATTTGGAGTGATTTATTGATTTGGTTTCTGTAGACATCATGTTTGGCCAATTCAGACAATGGAACAACTATTTTCAATTTGCCTACTTCAGTCTCAAGATTAAAAAGTTTTTCAGTCTGAGTTCTTGTATTTCGGATAGTTGGATTCTCTTTTTCCGTTGTATTCTCTGTATTTCTCTCATTTTCAGGAGTGCGGTTATGGGATGAAGTTGTTTCCAAATCAACTTCTAGAGCTTCTTCCACGTTTCCTTCGGAAGGAACAGAAGTGGAAAATTGTATGTTATTTGGTTGATTATCAGATACATCTTCAATAATTGGGTTATTTGGATTAGGATCTGTTCTAGAAAGAATATGAACAGGGGTGGTACTGATCTTACCTTTGTTAGGCTACTTTGTATCTTTTTGTCTATTGATTTCGGGGACATCAATTTTTCTGCTTCTCAGATTATATTGTTTGTGGACTTTATAATTGGATGTATCATATCCCTCCCCAAAGTCAAATGATTCACTTGACTGAGTTTGGAATTGTTTAAAGATGTGAGCTTCTTGATCTTCTTGGGTCAAGAAAACTTGTTGTTCATTGTTGAGTCCCATCAAATTAATTTGAGTGTATTCTGTTGGTTCATCAGAAGTTGAGGCTTCATCATAATTTTCCTGGAAAGGGGGGCTAATATTTTGGTCAGGTCCAGTCTTTCTAGTATTTTGGTTTTGGTTTCTCTTGAAATTTGGATTCCTCCCAATATTGCTTGGTTGATTATCCCAAAGGGATTTTCTTTCGATTGTTTCTATTCTATCTCCGAGCATATCCATTCCTTTAATAATAGCATCTAATTTCTGTTCAAAGACCGAAAGTTCTTCTTTCAAAGGTATCTTCCTTTCCACTTTGGCTTTAGCTCGTTTAGATATTAGGTTGGCTTCAATGCTGACAACTATACTTTGCATATCTTCTAAGGTTCGAGGAGCTCTTTCCATAAGTTGGTATGCCATATCAGAATCAAATCCATCAGGGAATTTGATCAATGCCAAATCTGGGGGGGGTCTGATATTTTGAGGAATAGCGTTGTAAACATTATTAAACCAAGTGCAGTAATCTTCGACAGTTTCCTGTGTACCTCTTTTTAGGTTTTCATATTCTGATAAAATTTGGAGAGGATCTTTTTTCTTTTCTCATCTATTCAAGAATGTCTGATAAAGAGCTTGTAGGTCATTGATACTGTTTGCGGGGAGGGCTCTAAACCAAGTCCTAACATCTCCAGTCAAACTTTGAATAAATACCCTCATTCTAACATCATCAGCATCAACCTCATATATTTCAAAATAATCGGTCATTTTTTTGGTATGTTGTTGAGCTGTGTATGTGCCAGTGCCATCAAATTGGGTGATTTTACTCTGATAATCTTGGGGCATAGCTCCCAAGTTGGCAAGTAAGTGCAGGGGAGTATATCTGTTTGCCATTGCTGTAGATTGGGTTGAACCAACAACTGGGATTGGTCTTGAAGTGGTGGATGGAGGGGTAGAAGGAGTGGCTTGAGGTTGAAAAGTCTGAGGTGCTGATGATGAACTTGGAGAAGCTGTAGTGATCACATAAAGGTTTGGTGTTCTTTCTGAGGTAAGCTTAGACTGAATGGAGTTCTGCAAATGTCTGTCAAGATGTGAAGTGACAACTTCAAGTTGTAAATTTTCAATAAATATGGGGTCATGAACTGTGTAGGCTAAGTCAGAGTCCGAAAAAGTTACAAATAAAGAAGTTTAAAAAAACTCATCAAAGGGTTCATCCTCAAGGTAAATCCACTTCATAGGACAGGATCTTGATCTGTATAGAGGCTGAAAACTAGCAGGACTTTCTTGGCTCTCTTGTCTCCTAAGAATCCTAGGAATCAAATTAGGGTTTTCAAACACGGATGGTGGATTTGGATCAAGATTAGCTTTGGTATAATGAATCCTTTTTGAAGCCAGGTTTCTAGGTGTATTTTTGGTTTTTTCTCTAAATGGGTTTTAACAATACAACTTCAACAGTCTCTTTAAGAAGATTTAGATATGGGATTTGAACTTTCTCAAAGACTTATTTGATAAGAGGAACTGATCAAGTATTTGGAACCAAATGTCCAATCTATAAACTAGACCGGAGATAGACTGAAGCAAAATTCATTTACTTCTGCAATTGCGAAGCAAGAGCATTTCAAAGGCTACTTGGCTAACTTCAGACTCCGTCTATAGCTTATAAAGTAGACAATAGTAACAAACAAATTATTCAGGTCCCCAGCGGAGTCGCCACTATGTTATCACTCAGATTTTCCCAGAAATTGTAAGAAGGGGAAATGGGTCTGAGGTAACCACAAACCAATCTTTTAGATATAGAATCTAGTCAATTTGTATCTAGGGAGAGATTTCTTTAAGTTTTAGCTTTGTTTGAAAGATATTAGGCTAGTTGTGAGGTTTAGAAGTTTTGTTTGAGTTTAGGTGGTGAGATTCAATAGCAGAGGGGTAGGACTGACTAGTTTAGGCCATTGGGTTGATGGAGCCAAAAAGATGGTTTAACTGGATTAGGTTTCTTAACAAAGGATGGTTTCATAGGGCAAGATGGTCAAACAAGGAACAAATGAAGACTTGGAATAAATGGAATGGTTTCAAAATAAGTGAAGAGAAATTAAGAATCCTTCAGCATATTAAAGATGGAACTTGACTGATTACTAGTAAAGAGTAGTTAAGTATTCTTTAATAAATAATCAAAATGAAAGATCTAAAAAATAGGAGCAATTAAGATTTTACTGTTTATACTAATTCAGAAAAAAAACATAAGGAATAATAACGATTGAAAACAGAGTGCAATTAAGCATATTCTGAATTACTCTTTTTTCGTTTATCATTCAGATGTGAAACAAATATGATATAATAAACAAGGAACACTTTAAAAACTTAAGGTATAGAGGACTTATTGATTCGGTGCTTGATTCAATAAATCTGTGAAAAGTCCCTTGCATTAATTCTTTGTCCAGCAAGCCATACAAAAGTTTGGTCCAACAACACTTTATTTCAAAATAACCAATATTACAGCAATGTATATGAATCCACCTCAATACTCTATTTGAGGGGGTATTTATACAAAAAAATTTACAAAAAATATCTCGTAACAACGTGAGATATCTTCTAGGATGACTAAGAATAAGTTACAAGAAAATAGAGACAACTAATCTCGAAGATAGGAGAAAGGCAAACTGATGTTGTGCTGTTCCTATTCTTGCTGACTGTGCTGGAGGCAGGCCCTATAATTTGGCTTGCTGCTGTCTTCTTTAGTAACTCTGTGCTGGCTGCCCTGTTTTGACCGATACTCTTTACCTGTTCTAATACACTTCGACCTATTTGATATATGTTCATATTTGTTCATCCTACTATAGTAAATAACCCAAAATTTACATTTTACTAAGGATAAATTTACAAATTTTCCAACATGTTTTCCCACCATTTTTGCTCTAGCAATCTGTGTTTCTAAAGTTTCCTTAGGGTCTCATCAGTTTCTGTATATCTGAAAAGGGTAGGCTGAATTGGGAACAAGTGCTTTATCTCATGCTCAACATAGAATAGGTTCTTTAAGCTGTCATAGAGAACTCGACCAGTGGGGAGTGCTTTTATTCCTGAAGCACTTGTTGATGAACTAGCTTGATTGCCAACATACTTATTCAATATGTCTACATAATCTATGTGCTTCATTAATCTGTCATTAATTACCAAAGGACTTGGTAGCCCTTTATTCTGCAAAACAGTGAACTTCTCCATAAAAGAATTAATTTCCACCTGCATATCTTGGCATCTTCTCTCTAAGTTCTGCATCAAAGTTTTCTTAGTTAACACCCTTTTGATTTCAAAAATAGTATCTGTCCTGTCGGCTATGCCAAGTTCTTCCAGTTGTTCCTTAGTCTTGTTATTCAAAAAGTGTATAAGCCGGTTGGCTTCATCTGGCATTTGTCCTAACAGAGCTTTTATCTTTTGAATTTCTCCATGTGGTGCTTTCACTAGATCAATCTGTTCAAATATCACTTGGATGGATAGCCAAACATCATTTATAGATTGAGTGATGTTGGCCCAAAGGATTTTCTTGATCTCTGCCAGAGGCTTGTCGAAAGTGAGATCTTTTTCTAATGATTTCACTTTATTTTTTAATGCTTTAATCTCCTTTGTTTCTTCTACAACATTTATTTTTGAGAGATCATAGTCTCTTTCCATTTTAGCCAAATGTTCTTTTACCTGTTTTAATTCTGAAACTTGTAATCTCATGTTTTCCATTGCCTTTACCAGCTCTTCTGTACTCAAATTGGCACTGTTGCCTGGTGCTGTTCCTGCTGTAACTGTACCTATGACCACCTCTGCTGTGGCTGCTGGGATGTTTGGTGCTAAGATTGTCCCAAGTGTAGAGGGAACTGTTGTTGAGACTATTGGTATTACTTCAGGAGGCTGAGAGGTAGACTCTCCCTGCTTGTCCTTCAGTGCATTTTCTAATGCCTGCTCTATGTTATTCAATTTTTCATTGAGTTTCAAGAGTAGGTCCATCATCTTTTCTTCAGATTTCTATTTTATAACCTCAGTAGTATGTGGATGCTTTGTAGGAGGTAGCTTTAGCTGTTTCCTTAGGACAACAATGTCTTCTTTCTTCTTGATCAGTGCTTCTATACCTTTAGCATCTTTGGGATCATGTTCCAATCCAATGATGATTTCTTCTAATGATTTTATTCTGTTATCCTTGGCCAGGGAAGAGGCTTTCTCCAAGTGTAGTTGAGCAGTTGTATTATCTAAGGAATTTTGTATCTTGTGGGCCATCATTGCTTTACCAGCCAATGTGGAATAGACCATTTCTCCAGTTTGCTTGTGAAGTTCAATTTGATCCATAGGATGAATATCCTTTGCCAAGACCTCCAAGTTTGTTTTGATGTAATCTGCTGCTGACTGAGGTTGTTGTACCTTTGGCTTGAAGTAACTCATTATCATCTTGCCTTCTTGAATGTCATAGACTGACATTAGTCTTTGCTGATTCGTGGGGGCCATTTTTTAAATATTGATTGTACATTTGAAGCCTCATTGGGTCATTCCTGGCCTTTATTTATGTGAAAGCCTTCTTGATATCTAAGGCCTCTTTACTTTGTGGCCTGAGGGATGATACTTCTGCACTCTGTTGTCTTTCTAGCTCTTGTCTCTATGAGCTAGTGGATGTTACTCCCAATGGGGAAGTTTGCTGGCTAATTGCTCTTTTTTCGCTTTGGTTGTCTGTAGTCTCTTCAACTATTTCCTCTTCTGACAGAGGGTTCAGTCTTTGTCTTTTTGTCCCTGGATGTCCTGTGAGTCCACTGGTAGGGGTGGTGGTTTCCCTATCCCTCTCTTTATTTCTTTCCTCATTTAGAGGAGTTTGCAAAATTGGACATTTTACTACATTGGTTTGAGCTGGAGGAGTTGGCACTTGACCCTGCTCTTTGGAAATTTCAGGATGATTTGACATTGTAGGTTGTTCTGTGCTCTCTACTTCCTTACCTTTGGATGTTCCTGTGGCTGGAATATTGACTTCCTGTGGAGGCTGTTGAGAGGTTCCAACAGTGGATGCACTAATCGCTGATTTTTGAGACAACTTGAATGGTACCTGCCCAAAAGAATCCAGGTCAAGGGTTTTCTCAAGATCTCTCATAGCATTTTCTATATTAGCCTACTCACTAACATCTTCTACTAGGGTCCCCTCTATCCATTCATCCAAGTTTGCAAGCTGCTCAATTTCTGGGATCCTATGGTGAATATATGGGGATAACATGTTCTTCATCTTTCTATCACATATAAAATTGTTGGGGTCATATGGTACCCACTTAAAACTCTTTTGTAGTCTAAGGTGATCTTCTAAAATTCTTTCAGCTTCTTTTCATGCATCCCTAGTGTTGATGACAAAAGGGCCTAGCTGGTTCTTAATTCTTAGCTGAGCTTTCTTCTTGGCACCACAAAAATGGACTAAATATGCATTTATGATCTGCCTGAAATACTCCAATGCAAATAATCTCATGGGAACATACTTGGGTAACTTAAAAGGGCAAAGTTCACACCCATACATCCTGATTTCTATGTTATTTTTGTATAGGTACCAGTCACCTATCCTGTACTGCTTAGAGAGTTGGAGAATCTTCTTCATGTCACCATTGATCCTAGGAGGGGAAACTCTTGTCAACAGAGTGGTTGCTGAATGTACAAATAGGTCAATGAACTCACTATAAGTGTAAGGGGACTCACTGGTATTATGAAAGATTGGACTCCAAAAGATAACATACCTTGGATTTCCTTTGGTGTCAAGTTTCTTGATAGGAAAAAGAAAGTTATCTGACTGATAATATAACATAAGATGGTATATGAAAGAGGTGTATTTTAAAACTCCTTCCCTTTCCAAATTCAAGAATTAGTCATGGATTCTGTTGGAAATATAGGAGGCATAGTCATATTTGACAGCAAGAGGCTGTCCTGGAGTAAAGATGGATAGTAACACTAGGGTGATATTATCAACATATTCACTAGAGTTAAATCTCATAATCAGGGATATCATATCAACAATGAGTTTTCCAATTTCAGTGAAGCAAGTTTGTAGATAAGGAGGTGGACCTTTGGGCTGGTGCTTTGGTAACATGAAAATTTGACCAATACGACTTACTTCTAATTGGGACAATTGAGATTCTTTTTCAAGTAAATATCCCATGGAAATAGGGGTGAGGGGCTGAATGGAGTGGAATTGCAACATCTCATTAATGGATTGAACAGTTATGAGAAAAAGGATTATTTGGCTTAGGGACATAACAACTCTATGGTCAGGATTATAATTAGCATAACATTGATGAATTATGTCTGGGAAAACATGGATTGAGGGGAGGAAATACATGGAAAGGTTAGATTCACACAGTCCAAAAATGTCAGATTTATTCAAATAACTATCTCTGGCTTGGCAGAAAACCTGAAGATGGTTTTTATCACCAGATAGATCTTTTATCTGAAAATCTTTATCCTCTAGAGGTAGATAATCTAAGTCTTTGTGGGGAGCATTCATGGGTGCTACATTCAGGGCTATATGGGTTTCCATCTTTGGTTCTTGTGGATTCAAAAATGGAATTGAGGGAATTTTGTGGAAAATAGGCAAAGCAGCAGGTTGAAGACTTTATATGGCGAACACAGACTTGGATTAGAACTAAATTTGCCCCTTTCTTGTAGAATTTTTAGTAGAAAACCAAAATTATAGGGTTTGAGTGTAAATTGGATAAATACCTGTATTAAGGAAGTGAACAGTGCTAAGACGGAAGGATAACAAGTTCCGGGCTGCATCGTTACAAGTTTATTAATTGGGTGGTGGTATGAAAGCTCGAACAGTTGACTTGAAGGTTGTTTTGCATGGGAGCACAGGTCGTAGCGTATAACAGTGAAAATGACATTTTCTTCGTTTTATTTAACAAAATCAAGGTTTGCGGGGATTTTTTGATTATCGGGCGACTGATGTAGGCGAGGAAATGACATTTTGTCACTTGTGGAGGGTGGTAAGTGGTACGCGATCGCACCGCTTTTGGAGTTAAGCGGTATCGGGCGAAGGGTGAGTGATCACATCGAATACACGACGCGTGGCAGAGGTACGGTGATCTGATTCTCACCCTATGAGTGACCTCAGTTGAAGATTTAATAAACAAAGGTATTACAGACTCATGTGCTGGTGTGTGTTCTGTGTTATTGAAACAACGGATCGATCAGATTGCCAATACACAGACATTTTGAATGGAAAAACAATAGAGAAATACAGTAAGCAATACTAGACACAAACAATTTTTAATAAGGAGTTCACCCTAGTCTCTAGGGCTACATCTCCAGTCCAGCTTCAATGGTGGCCTTATTGTATTGTGTCTTTAAGCAGAAAATTACAAATGCAGGGACTCAATATGAGTTCTCCTGAAGCAGATTTTGCTTGGCAGGGTGGTTCTTGGACTCCCCAAGCCACTCAGAGTTCACACACTCTTTCCTTCCTACCAGCTCTGTGATTGTTGGTCTACAGTGGAAAGAGCCAATTGTGATGCTCAATCCAGACAGATTCCTCTATGGGAAGGCTTGATTCTTCAAGCTTTTTGGTGCTCGATGCTGCCTATGGTCAATTCAACCCTCTATCTTCTTTTCTTGGCTTTACTGCTCTCTGTGCTCAGTCCTCCTCTCAGGGTTCACTATTCATTGTCTCTCTTGGTCGCTTGGACTCTTTGATTTGAGCCTCTCTTCTGATCCCCCGTTCACTGTCTCTACTCATGGCTTTAGCCATTCGACCTCCGTGTTTGTTCGTTTCTTCTCCTTCCTGCATCAATTCGCCTGTCTCCTGTGCTTGGAATTCCCTGTTTGGCATCAGCATAATGCTCAAGAAGTAGCCACGTGTCTCCATCGGAACTGCGCTAGCCCGCTTGTCGATTCATTGCTTTCTCCACCGTGGCGGTGAACGGATTCCAAATCCTCTTAAATCGCGGCTTAATCCCCTGTCAACTCTGCTTTGTCTATCGGGTGCAATCTCAGCCGTCCGATCTAGGCTCCTCCAGATCCAACGTTATTTGCTTGTCAGGCGCGATTGACTTGCTCGACCAATAACGCGTGATCGCGACAGTTTTCCTCTCTCCTCCACTGCGACGTGTTGATCGCTGATTGTGATCGCTCTGCTTTCTCCAAAACCACTTACCGTTCAATGGCATCTCGATCAAACTACCGGTTTCCAGGCCGTGGGTCCCACCGTCGTACATTGGTGCTTTTTACCTTTTTCTGCCCGTGGTCCCTTGGCTCCCAACATGACCAAGTGCTTAAGCCGTACCATTTTGGCCCTCTTTTCCCAGCGATGCGCGCTAACGTGCATCGAAAACCAACTCCTTTTCCTGATCCGGGGTTCCCTGGGGCTATTTTGACCTCCTGCGCAGTCTCCATGGGCCTCGGTCAGCGCGCTTTGACCGAGGTCCTCATCGTTCCACGCCGGCTGCCATGGCCACTGGTTCAGGGTGTTTTTGACTGTGGTTTGGATTCTTCAAGGATTCGTTTGACCTGTTTTAGTCATGGTTCTCTGACAGTCATTTATGGATCTGATTTGGAGCACAACCTCCCAACTGAAAAGCTTTTGGACCACCAAAAGTTGGTTTTTTTCAAGTATCGACTAAGTGAGGAAACTGTTGTCTCACTTGTCCAATCTCATTCCACTTTGCACTGCTCGGCTTTGAACCTTTAAGCCCAATCCTGAGGTATTCCACCTGTCCACTGCGCGTCGTCCTCACCTTCCTATCCAGCACTGTGTCTTCCTGTAACTCATTAAGGTATTCAAGTAGTAGGTCATCAATAGAAGGTAATTGACTCTGCTCTTCAAGGTCCTCAATCATTGAAGGTTCAAACAACCTCAAACAGTCTGCATTTACGACTGAGTAGATGTGCATGTAAGCTGGTAAATCAAGGCGAAAAGCATTCTCACCAATTTTCTCAAGTATCCTGAAGGGTCCATACTTGATAGGTTTTAGCTTTTTACCTTCACCTTGCATTCTGTCCTTGCTGATATACATCCAGACTTGGTCTCCAACTTGGAAACTATGCTCCATTCGATGCTTATCATGCCTAGCTTTGTACTTGGCCTGGCTCTTCTGTTCCTGTGCTGCCTGATGGATCTCCTGGATCTGTTCAATGAACTTAGTTGCCTTATCCACATCACTGTGTCCCTCAACCATGGTATCTTTACCAAAGACAAAATCCAAGGGAGACCTTGGTATGAAGCCAAAGCTGGTCTCAAAAGGAGATCTCTGTGTAGAAGAGTGTTTGGCTCTATTGTAAGCATGTTGCACATAGCACAAGTGCTCATCCCAAAGCTCAGGATGTTTGCTGCAATATCCTCTTAGTAACTGGATCACCGTCTTGTTAATTACTTCTGTTTGGCCATCTGTTTGTGGATGAAAAGTTGTGCTTTTCTTTAATTTGGTGTCCATTAGTTCCCACAGACTTGACCAAAACTTCCCCACAAATTGGGTGTCTCAATCAGATACAATAGAAGTGGGTAATCCAAAATGAACCTATACATGTTCAAAGAGAAATTTTGCAGTTTGTTCAGCTGTAATTTGTTTACTACAGGTTATTAAAATACACATTTTGCTGAACTTATCACAACAACATATAGATAGTCATGACCTTTCCTAGATTTAGGCAGTCCCCCAACAAAATCCATGGAAATGCTTTCCCAAGGGTGAGAAGGAACTGGCAAGGGAGTGTACAAGCCTAGTTTCCTGTTGCCGGGCTTGCTTTTAGCACACATAGCACACCCCTTTACATATCTAGAAACTGTCTCACTCATTCTCGGCCAATAGTAGAACCTTTGCAGCTGTGCAACTGTTTTACTTACCCCAAAGTGACTTGATATCAGATAAGTGTGGGCTTCCCTAATTATCTTTACTCTTTCAGTTTGTGGAATGCAGAGTTTCCCACAATGATATAAGAGTCATTCCTTCACATGATAGTCCAATTCTTCCACTCTTTTGCCTTGACTCAAAGTTGCATACACATCTTTAAAGTCCATGTCTTGAGCATACTGTTATATGTAGCTTTTATGCAGCACAGAATTATGCTTAAGTATGGTAGATGCATTTATAATGGGTTTAGATAACATATCTGCAACTTTGTTATGTATGCCCTTTTTATATTTGATGTCTAAATGGAATTGTTGTAGAAAACCCATCCATCTGTAATGTATTGATTGTTGCAGCTTAGTTTGGGAGTGTAGATACTGAAGTGGTTGATGATCAGTGTGTATTACTGTCTCTTTTCCCATTAAGTAATGTTTCCACTTTTTCACACTCTGAACTAACACATACAATTCTTTATCATAGGTAGGATAGTTAACCACTGCAGGATTAAAAGTCTCAGAATGATAACATACAGGTTTATTGTGCTGAATCAACACTGCTCCCATGGCATAGTCACTGGCATCAGTTTGGATCTCAAATGGTCTTTGTAGATCTAGCAGTGCTAGTACAGGGGCTGTACTAATTTTTTCTTTTAAGGTGTCGAAGGCTTTCTGCTGTTTGCCTCCCCACTGAAACACCTTGTTCAATCCTGTCAAAGCATGTAAAGGAGCTGCAATTGAGGAACAATTTCAAATGAACTTCCTCCAATATTGTGCTGCTCCTAAGAAGCTTCTCACTTCTGTAGCAGACTTGGGCTTAGGCCAGTTTATGATGACTGCCACTTTAGAGGGATCTATTTTCAATTCACCTCCCCCTACTATATGATCCAAATAATTTAGAGAGGTTTTGCCAAATTCACATTAGAGAGTTTAACATAAAGTTTTTCTCTTTTCAAAACATCTAATGTCTGCTTAACATGCTTTAAAAGTTCTTCCCACGTTTTACTAAAAATCAGAATGTCATCCAGATACACAATAACAGAATCATCAAGAAAAGGTCTGAGTACATCATTCATTAATTTCATGAAAGTAGTAGGGGCAATGGTCAAGCCAAAAGGCATAACCAGCCATTCATACAATCCTTGCTTTGTTTTGAAAGCAGTCTTCCATGCATCTTGCTCTACAACTTTGACTTGATGGTATCTATTGTGCAAATCCAGCTTGGTGAAATAAACAACTTCCTTCAATTGATCTAAAAGATCATCTATGCGAGGAAGGGGATAACGATTTTTGATTGTTATCTTATTCAGTGCTCATTAATCAATGCACATTTTCCACGAGCCATCTTTCTTTCTCACCAAAACGATTGGTGACCCACATGGTGATGTGCTAGGCCTGATGAACCCTTTCTTGAGCAATTCCTGCACCTGCGTCTTGATTTCAGCATTCTCTAAAGCGGATAACCTGTACATCCCAATGTTAGGCAAAGGAACATCTTGCTGCAAAAGAATATCATGTACTATTCCCTTTTTGGGTGGCAGACCTTTAGGTTCTTGAAATAAGACATCATACTCTGAAACAATCTTTTCTATATTAGTTTGCTGATCAACATTATAGCCTTCAAATATTTTGGTCTTATCAGGTGTCTTTTTCTTTACAACCATCAGTAAGAATTGTTTGCATGAATTTATCATTCTTTTCATCTGTCCTGAGTTTATGAGAGTGTAATTATTCTTGAGCTTGTGAGCTCTTACAAAGTATTCAATTCCATCTGACAAGTAGATACTTGTTCTCAGCTCTATAGAAAATAGCTTTTCTATCATACAAGTAAGGACTTCCTAAAACAATTTCACATATATCCAAAGGAATTATATCTAACTCAACCTCATCTACAAATGCTGACCCAAAAGAAAACTTGAGTTTGCATTGTCTAGTCACTTGTGGTTGTGCTTTATCATTCAACCATCCTAATGGGTATGGTTTCTTATGAGGTATAGTTGTTAATCCCAATTTCTTTATAATTGAGTCTCTATCAAACAAAGTATCAATCTTTTGATTTTTGGAAATGACTCGAATATGGAAAAGCTCATGTCTTTTTTCTCTCATGTTCTTCATCAATGACAGATTGAGTAGAATTACTAGTAGATGCTTCAGAATTCTTACCTTTTATATCTGTGGCTACAATGATTGTTTCATATCCCGAGTCTGACCCCAAATCTTTCTAAATAGTTGCAGCAGTCTTCTTCTTTTTGCCCTCGGACTTCTTAGGCCTCAGCTCTGGATGCAGAATCCAACAGTGCTTATCATCATGCCCCTCCTTTTTACAGTGAGTGCATGAAGCTTTGCCTCTTTGTGCAGTGTTAGCCTTCCTTGCTTTCCACTTATGCTTTATTTTCTCCTTTCTCTTGCTTACAGTGGGTTGGGATGGTCCCCCAACTTCTAGATTTCCATTCTTTCCTTTAGCTTCTAGATGAGTAGCTTGGACAGATACCTCATCTATACTAGTGGGATTAAACATGAGAATGGTATGCCTCATGTAGTTGTGTAGAGCACCAACGTACTTCAAAAGAGTTTCTAGTGAGTCTAGTGAGATGCCCAACATCAATGCTCTCTTTCTGAATTCTTGAGTATACCCTTGCATTCTTTTCCCTTTCAACTGTCGAAGAGTTTGCCAATTCATTATGGGTTGTTGCATGTAGGCCAATGGATAGAACTGCTTTCTGATGGCAGAGACAAAGCCACTCCAGACAGAGATGGTCTTACCATGCTTCTTCACATCAGCTTGGGTTCTGCCTTCCCACAAAACCAAGGCAGTGCCTCCCAGGCGTAGGCTTGCCAGTTGAATCTTACTCCTGTCTGAGTCTATGTTTTGTACCCTATAATACACATCAATTTGTCTAATCCAATTGTCCAACTTTGTAGCATTTAGCTCTCCGTCATATATAGGCAAATCAAATTTGACATCCAATTTAATCAAGGATGCCTTCTTGTTATGCACAGGGCTACTAAGAGGTGTAGGAAAGCTTTCTTATTTTCCCTTTCGTTTAGAGTGGTCATGAGAATGAGATTCATCTTCTTATTTATCTTGTTTAGAGTTTGATGAATCTTCATCCTTATGCTTTCTAAAGTGCCTATACATTTCTTCTACCATAGACTTCATAGCTAGGAAACTTTCTACGAACTAGGGGTCTGGCCTTGTAGAACCTTCTTCTGACATTGTCTTCCGAGAATAGACTCTCCCAATTTCAGGATTAGTTTCCACCAACTCTCCTTCTCCTAATTTCAGTTTTGATTTAGTGATCATTCACAACTAAACCAACACAAGCTTGTCTAACCTTACAGCCTTAAACGCTTTGATACCACTTGATCTGATTCTCACCCTATGAGTGACCTCAATAGAAGATTTAATAAACAAAGGTATTACAGACTCATGTGCTGGTGTGTGTTCTGTGTTATTGAAACAACGGATCGATCAGATTGCCAATACACAAACATTTTGAATGGAAACACAACAAAGAAATACAATAAGCAATACTAGACACAAACAATTTTTAATAAGGAGTTCACCCTACTCTCTAGGGCTACGTCTCCGGTCCAACTTCACTGGTGGCTTTGTTTTATTGTGTCTTTAAGCAGAAAATTACAAATGCAGGGACTCAATATGACTTATCTTGAAGAAGAGTTTGCTTGGCAGGGTGGTTCTTGGACTCCCCAAGCCACTCAGAGTTCACAGACTTTTTTCTTCCTACCAGCTCTGTGACTTTTGGTCTACAGTGGAAAGAGCCAACTGTGATGCTCAATTTGGAAAGATTCCTCTATGGGAAGGCTTGATTCTTCAAGCTCTTTGGTGCTCGATGCTGCCTGTGGTCAGCTCGGTCCTCTGTCTTCTCTGCTTGGCTTTACTGCTCTCTATGCTCAGTCCTCCTCTCAGGGTTCACTGTTCACTGTTTCTCTTGGTCGCTTGGACTCTTCGATCTAAATCTCTCTTCTGATACCCCATTCAGTGTCTCTGCTCATGGCTTTAGCCATTCGACCTCCGTGTCTGTTCGTTTCCTCTCCTTCTTGCGTCGATTCGCTTGTTGCCGTGTGCTTGGAATTCCCTGTTCGACATCAACATAATGCTCAGGAAGTAGCCACGTGTCTCCATCGGAACTGCGCCAGCCCGCTTGTTGATTTGTTACTTTCTCCATCGTGGCGGTCAACAGATTCCAAATCCTCTTAAATCGCGGCTTAATCTCCTGTCAACTCTGCTCTGTCTATCAGGCGCAATCTCAACAGTCCGATCTAGGCTCCTCCAAATCCAACGTCATTTGCTCGTCAAGCATGGTTGACTTGCTCGACCTATAGCGTGCAATCGCGGCGATTTTTCTCTCTCCTCCGATGCCACGCATCAATCGCTGATTGTGATCGCTCCGCTTTCTCCAAAACTGCTTACCATTCAAGGGCGTCCCGATCAAACCGCCGGTTTCCAGGCCATGGGTCCCACCGTCGGACGTTGGCGCTTTTTACCTTTTTCCGCTCGCGGTCCCCTGGCTCCCAACATGACCAAGCGCTTAAGCCCTACCATTTCGGTCCTGTTTTCCCAGCGATTCGTGTTAGCGCTACGCTCATCAAAAAGCAGCTCCTTTTCCCGATCCAGGGCTATTTTGACCTCCTATGCAGTCTTCATGGGCCTCGGTCAGCGTGCTTTGACCGAGGTCCTCGTCATTCCACGCCGGCTGCCATGGCCACTGGTTCAGGGTGTTTTCGACTGTGGTTTGGATTCTTCAAGGATTTGTTCGACTTGTTTTAGTCATGGTTCTATGACAGTCGTTTATGGATCTGATTCGGATCATACGGGCAGAAAGCCACTTGGTGATCGCGCGTTAAAGCGTGGTCACCAGGGGGGAAGTGATATTAGTGACGATCGTCGGATGATGGGGGAGAGATCGTGCAGTAGACGGGAAATGAGGTATGATAGGACTTTAACCGCGGTGGGCCTGATACACTTAACAAATTAATAAACCATATCGGGGTGATTTGTGAATGGATAGGTAGGTTATTAATTAACCAAGAGGGTTAACTAATCCCGTTTGTGCGGCGGGGAATTAAGGTTGTTAATAAATTATGGATTAACTCATTAATCCTCTTTTAAATGTTGATTATGATTGTATTCAACAGGGGGCGGGATATATAAGATGTTGGGAATGTTTAATATATTTAAATAATACGGGAAGGAGTGGAACTTTTATTTGGGAGTTATATAATATGTGTTAAAAGTCAATATGACATAAAAATGAGAATAAGCACTAAGTAAAACATTAAATAGTATATTCAACATAGGCTAAAGTGAAAAGGGATTTATGTAATATTGTGTAATTTTGGGATTTTACTTACGAAAAGACTTGTGAAAATGAATGAATGATGGTTTTTAAGTACTTTAGGCTTTTTAGATTATTGGGCCGAGGGTCCGGTCCCTCCAGATGTCAGAGAAATGCTCTGAGCCCCTTCAATCTTCAAAGACATTAATACTTTAGGGGGAATTAGAGAAATCTTTAGGGAAAAATCTGAATGGAAGTTAGTTATTTGACCTTATCTTGCTTGAATTGCATCAAATATAATGTCTGCCTTGCACTTGTGATAAAACTAAACATTAACACCTTTAGAGACATTATCCATCACAAGTATTTCTGCAACATCATCTACCTACCCTACCTACTTTAGCCTGACATTTTACTTCTTTATTAGGGTGCACTTAAACTAGCAAACCCTTATCACACTTTATTTTCTTTTATATGTAGATATCTATTTAAGTCTAGCCTTATTATATCTAAGGGCTCAGATTAAACTGTTGAGCTCCTTTTATTCACTTTACCTATCTACTTATCTGCCAAGATTAAATAGTTTGGTCAGATTTTATTCTCTATCTCTAAAACATAAAATTTAAAATGAATTAGTCAAGTTTGAACAGTTTGGCTATTCATGAATTGTGGCATAAGTGACAAGTTGCACACAATTGTTTATTACAGAAAATGAAAAAGTAGTGGAATTTAGATTTGTACACTTTCTTGGTCTTTCTTTGTTTGGGGTTCATTTTTTTCATTTTTTGACCATCTTATTCTTTTCACCCTTTGATTTTTCTTTTAGGGTATACCCTCTTTACATTTTTTAATTTTTTTGAAAATATGGAAAACCTTTGCAACGAGAAAATGTATGAACATATTACAGAGCTCATCAAGTCAATAACGAAATATGACATCTATTGGTATAGGAGCATAACAGGTACGATGACAGTTAAACGAAGATAAAACCATGTATTAAAACTATAAACCATGGAATCAAACTATAACGAAATTCAAAGCGGTGATCAAATCACAATGTAGCATGAAATGAATAACAATACGAGCCAGTGGTAATGAAATGTATGGTATGCAAACTATATGGTGAAATGAGTGATATATCAGTCAAAGGTCGAGTAATAAATGTCGAGACGTGGAGGTGAGCACTATGGGTTCGTATGCAGGATGACCACGATGAAACGAAGGAAAGCCACGAAGGAAGCAGTAAAAACATGCAGCAAGTGGAACGGTCAACCGAAATTTAAAAACACAACAGTGAATGTTTCAAAACAACACCAAGAGTTTTGCATTTAACAGAGCTCATGCAATATACTCTGCTATTTTTACACACAACGTTGTAAAAATCATTTTCTATCCACTATCATAGTTGTTTTGTAGGCTCAGGGAGAGCAATGAAGTGTTGCATAAGCCATTAGCACACAATTGCGAGCCTGAGGTGAGTGGTTTGAGGGAGGAAACACGGAAATAGAGGAAATCAAACCGAGAGGGAGAAGGCAAGAGATATAACAGTCAAAAATTAGAGTGATAAGAAGAAAACACGGAGTAGACTGAGGGATAAGTTGAGAAAACTAGCAGAGAAAGTAGAGTTAGTTAAAGAAGATCTCTTTAGCAACAAGGTAAGACTGAAACTCAATCTCCCTCAATAAATGCAACATATGTTTTATGAGAAAAGCTTAGGATTTTTAAAATAAAATAGAAGTCAGATTACAGGATATAGGAAGCGCTCCAACCACCGTTTATCATTTGTTAAATGTTGTCTCTGCCATCAGTCAAGAAGTAAGGTTTTTGAAACGAAGTTTAACAATGGCAACCATTATGAAATGCAGGTTGGTTGAACCACAACATAGAGAGAATCAAGGAAAATCATTGCTGACAGGTAACTCAACCCAGATCCTCCACATTCACTCATGAATCGCCAAATTGAGTGATGAACAAAATGTTATTTAAAGATTTGATTGCACAAGTAAATGTTAAAATAGAGTGTTTAGTTGTAGTCTTGATTACAAAAACACATGTTTTTGCCGAGTTAAAACACAATGTTTAGTTGTAGTTCTGATAACATAAACACGTGTTTTCACTGAACATTGGGTAATGAGACAGAGTGTTAAGTTGAAATTTGATTGCATAAACACTTGTTTTCATCAAATTGGTCAATGAAACAAAGTGTTAAACTTATAGTTTGTCATGATTTCGTTGAAAACAAAATGAAATATTTATGGTTGATTGCATAAACAATAGGTTCATTTGCATAGACAATGGGTTTAATTCCACATAGTGGCCTTATTAAACAAAGAGTGAACGAAAGAATGACTCCAAAATGACACAAAAATGAGTTTGATAACCATAACGAAGGTATAAGAGGAATGGAAATTGAAAATAAGAGAGATGGTATGATTTTGTTTTTATATATAAAAAAAAAAATTAAAATCAAAACAAAGTTCGATTTCCAATTTCTTTTCTTATAAACAGTGATATGCATAAAGAGGAATACTTCATTTATATGGACAGAGTAGAATTTTTGTGAAAAAGGAACAAAACCAAGAATGAATTTTACATCAGAATAAGCAGTTCGTTTTTGCTTTTCATTCACAAAGGTTAATGTTTAAAAAAAAAAACAACGATTCATTGTTGCAGCGAGACAGAGACTAAAACAAGCGTGACTTTACTATTTCTAAAGAGTATCAGGAGAAAGTTAAGCCCTCCTACAAACTAAATCAAAAAGGATTTTTATGCATGAATGATTGTTATTTTCATTTTTAAAAATGAAGTTAATGATAGTAGAAGGGTATATCCACTAGTTTTGAGAAAACATGACCACCAAAATAAAACTGAAATTTCAAATTGAGAAATGGAAGAAGGAAATAGTAGAAAAATTATATCAAGCAGGGCTTATAGGGTTTCTACAAAGGTTTAATGGTCACAGTGAGGGTATAACCAGAGATTTTGTGAATAACTATACCCAGAATCAAACAATGGTAGGAAACTTAAGCATTCCATTGACTCCGGAATACATCTCCCAAGCATTAGATCTTCCATTGATAAGGGAAAACTATCATAAAGGTCTACATTTCAAGGAGAAAGCATGGAATTTCTTCCTAGAAAAAAATAGGAAGGGAGCATTTGACAGAGCCAAAGGCATACCCAGGGAGTGGTTCAATGAACCATGGGGAGAACTAGTCTTGATCATTTAGAAATTCTTCTCTTATGATAAGGGACATAATGTGGCACATTTGTATCATGTCATGCTACTCCAACACATTAATGGAGAAGTCAAAATAAACTTGCCATATTTCTTCTCCCGAAGTCTCATTAAGATGATAGAGTCAGTGAGGAATGAGAACAAACCAAGAGAAGTTCTATTTTATCATCAAGGGCTAATAAAAATTCTCGTAGAGCATCAAGTAAAAAATCAAGGCATAATTTGGAGAGAGTTTTTAATCCAAAACCAGCATGAAGAACAGGTCATTGAAGAATAGTACAAAACAGAGCAGGAAACTAGGGGCATCATGAATTCACCACTTTATCCCAGAACCAGGTCTAAGAAGCAAAAAAACACTATTATGGTTGAAAATGAAACATTTATCATATCCACTCCTAGGAGGAAGAGGATAAAGAGCCCAATAGAAACAAGTAGCAAGGACCAAGAAGTAAAAATTGTAGAAACATGTTCTACAAAGAAACAGGTAGAGGATATAATTGAAATATTAAAGAAAGGAGCTCTAGAAAAAACTCATATTTTGATGATGTGGCAGCCACATCATTTGCAAAAGATACACAAGAACTAGAAAAAGAGTTTCATTTGAGAAAAATCAAAGAATTTACAGATCAACTGGAAATAAACAAGATCAAAGCACTTGAAGAAATAAAATGAAGCATGCAAGAAAAATAATGCAAAGTTAGTAAGGGAGAATGAAAAATTAACTGAAAAGGTAGGCAAACTAAAGAGAAAGAATGATATACTTTGCTAACATGCATTCAAGTGGCTTAAAGACAAGAACATGTGGAAGAATAAATATGAGAAACAGATGGCCAAAGCTACTATGTATAAAGGAGAACACAACATGGGGATAGATTATCTATTAGAGGTAGCACAACAAGAAGCATCAGGGTCAGGCACATGATTCACAGCAGAGGTCAGGAGATCTAAGAGGAAGAAACAAGCATGATGACATGCTTGTGAATCAACAAGGGGGAGATGTTGACCCTCATTTTTGGTCCAATTTTCCTTAAGAAAACATACTTAATTCTTATCCACCTCATTTTGATGTATTTTATTCATATTCAGGTATTTTATTTTTAATTTTGCAATTTTTAGAAGTTTTTATGAAAATTGAATTTCAAGTGCAATTTTTGGACAGAATCAAAAATTCCAGTAATAGTTATATGGATGTCATATTTGCAGGACACCTAGGCATGAGCTGAATACATTCATAAAAAGCTTGAGAACTAAGACTGAGCTAACTTCAATTGGTTTAAACAAGCTAAATTAGGCCTGGTCAAAGCTGGTCAAACAAAACCAGTGATCTAGAAAATCCCTAGGAAATAGGGCAGTTTTATGATTTCATGGGATTTTCCATATTTTTAGTGATAGGATTGGATGGATTCGAGTGGGATAGGTGGATATGAATAGATATAGTTGTTATATATACTTTAGATTAGTTTGTTTCACGATCTTCTATTTAATCCAAAACTTTGAAGGCTTATGCATGTAGAATTTTGTATAACTTATATGGAGACATTTGAATATTTGAAGTTAATTTGAAGAACATGTTCTACTTCCATTTTTCTGTTCAATGTGTGGGTGATTGACTGAAGTTGCAGTATTTTATAACCTCTTCAGGTGTTCAAGGCAAGGGTGGAGGTCCCCCACTCCAAGCTAAATACACTTCATTTTTACTAGCTTGATTTTCATGAACTAACTGCTTTAGATTTGTTTACTTCAGATTTGCTTACTTGAATTGATGTATGATGATTTATGTTGTTGATGAATCTTAGTCTATTTATCATTTTGATATGAAAAGACAACACAACTTTCAAGTTGAACCATCTTTCTATTGAATTAATGAATAAAAACTAGAGTTCATATTTCTTGTTTTCAAGCAGTTTTATGCAATTTCAGTTTTCTAACAATAGCATAATGATGAATGAATTTGTGATGAGGAATATCAAGGATCTCCTAAGTTAGGAGCCTCTTTCATTTTTTATTTATGCATTTTAAGTTGTTGTCAATTAATGGTTTTTTATTTCTATTCATCAAGTAATATTGTAGAAGGACATGGATCTCTTAAGTTAAGAGCCACTTCATCTCACATATATTACAGAAGTGAATTAGAAATTATTTAATTAGATTTATAATTGTAATATGCACTTCTTTAATTCTTCATATTTAATCCTCTAAGCTTGACTACATCTGATATCCATACATTGTGGACATGCCTCCAAGTTTTACAAACCTGGATTGATAATGAAATACTTGTGTTAATTTGTGTTAATAAATTAGCCCAACAGTCATCTTAGAAAATATATCCACAACCACAAATACACAGTCTTTACCGTGCTTGGTAGAAGGGAGGCTAGATAGATAGTCCATGGAGATGGATTCCTAGGGTTAGTTGGGTGTAGCCAGAGGAGTGTAAATGTCTTGCTTCATGATCGTTGGCTTGGCGATGGCACAACCAGTGTAGGATCTAATATAATCCAACATCATGTCGGAGTTTTTTCCAATAAAATTACTTTTGTAGTACGAACACAATTTTCTCCACACCAAAGTGTCCTGCGACCTAACTGTAGTTCGCCTCCCAAATCAGCTTGGCACACTTTCTTGAATGAACACAAAGGTAGCCCAAGTAGCATAATAATACATCCTAGAGGTGGAAATTGGGAACTTACTTTCCATCCACTAGCATATGGTATGTGATGGTGAATTCTGGATCATTTTTTTACAGTTGTGGCCATCCAGAGGTCTCGTGGTCATAAGAGTTGAGAACAGTACTCAATGCTGCAACTTGGGACCGGCTGAGGCAATCTGCAACATAATTGGTGTTGTGTTTTTTGTATTTAATGTTCAAGTGGAATTGTTTCATATATGTAGGCCACTACTTATGGTGATCATTATACAACTTCTCTTATGTTTGTATAAACTGAAGAGGTTAGTGATCGGTGTGGATGACTATCTCCTTCCCCAAAATGTAATGTTTCCATTATTGGTAAACTTGTACTATAGAATACATCTCTTTATCATAGGTGGGGTACTTCTGAATTGTATTGCAAAGTGTACCACTATGATAGGCCACTAGATGCCCGTACTAGGTGAGGACTGCACCAATAGCATAGTCAGAGGTGTATGTCTCAATTTCAAATTGTTGATGCAGGTTTGGCAATGTGAGTATAGGTGCAGAGCATAGGTTGTGGTTCATCTCAATGAATGCCTTATGTTGGGACTCAGACCATGAAAACTTTGCTTTCGCATTGCCCTTGGTAATCTAACTCAAAGGCCAAATGATATGGGAGAATCCCAACATGAACCTCTGATAAAAAATTGGAATGCCCAAAAGTTGTGAAGATCTATTAGAGTGGTCAGAGCTAGCCAATATTGAATGACTTGGATCTTAACCGAATGCACATGCACGTCTTGATCATCTATGATGCAACCTAGATATTGGACCTGGCTCATGCTAAAGGCGTATTTTTTTTAGTTGGCACACATTTTGTGTTGTCGCAAATTTTTAAGGACCTATCGAATATGTTGCAAGTGTTCTTCCCAACTCTTGTTGAAGACGAGGATGTCATCCAGATAAACAATCAAAATGATTTGGTGAAGGACCGTAAGATGTCATCCATTAGCCTCATAAAAGTAGCAGGGACATTTTTCAACCTGAAGTGTATGGCCAACCATTCAAAAAGATCTTCCTTGGATTTCAAGGTGGTTTTCCATACATATGTGGGCTCTATTGGAACCTGTTAATAGCTAGATTTTAGATTGATCTTTCTGAAATACTTGGCCCCCTTGAGTTGGTCCTAAAGGTCATTAATCTATGGGATTGGATACTTTCTCCTGAAAATTATTTGTTTAGTTCTCAATAATCAATGCAGAACCTCTAGGGTCCATCCTTCTTCTGTAAAGTACAATCAGGCTCCCACAAGGTGAGGAACATGGTCAAATGTGCCCTTTTTGCAGCAACTCCCAGATTTGCCACTTGATCTCTTCATTTCCAAGAACAGAGCGGTGGTATATCAATCCACTGCTTAGAGGTGCTCCAAGAGTTAGATCGATCGAATACTAGACTTGATAGTGCAAGGGTACCCCTGTGGGTGAAGAGAAGATGTCTTTGTATTCTTCCATGACCTTATCCACCCGCTTTTCCTACATGGAGGAACCCTTCCCAGGGGCCATGGATGTGGCCACGATCTTCCCCTTATTTTGAGAGCGAATCAAAAGGAAAAAAAAAATCTCAGTCTAGGAGATGATGTTGCTACATTACTTAATAGATATCAAAGAGATGGTTGTAGGTGGGGCTACCTCTGGTATCTTGTATAACTTATTTCCCAAAGTAATAATAATAGTGTGAGGCTTAGACTCATACATAGCATGATGCTTCCACAAGTATGGTTGGCCTAATAATACATCACAAACTTCAAGAAGAGAAACATTACGGTACCTCATCCGTGAAGGCTTTGATGTTGTAGGAAAGGCGACACTGCTGGTTGACGAGGTGATCTTGTCCTTGGTGAAGCCACCTAATGGTGTATGACTGCAAGTGTGGTGTGATCAGTGGGCCTAACTGCTTCACAGCCTTTTCTAAAATGAGATTCCTTTTGCTCCCACTGTCGACAATGAACTGCAGTGGAGAACCCTTCACCCACAACTGTGAGTGGAAGAGATATTCCCCCTTCTTTGGATATTGAGGCTCAATCTTATGGTCCTTGGTGGTGGCAATGGTGGCACTTGGTTCTATGTCAATAATCTACTTCCCCTTATCGAGTTCTGACTCAAAATCAGAACATGCACTCGATTTTGAAGCTTTCAACTTGAGCACCAATAACTACTTGGCACAACACTCATTTGTGTTGTGAGTGGGGCTCTTGTTGAACCCACACCACTTTCTTGTGTCCTTATTTGTCTTTGTGATGCCATTCTTTGCTTACGACTTTGATGGGTTGTCTTGGGTTGCTCCACCTTGGCTCCATACTTTGGTCTATGATTTGCGGGTGCTCTTGCACTACTTCTAATTTGCAGATCCAAATTTGGCTTCTTTTGTTTAAATTTTGTTCAATCTTAGCAACATATCGATATGTTGCACCAAGCGAGAAGATGTCGAGGAACTCGATTTCTTCCTAAATGTATTTGTAGAGACAGTCATGGTACTTGAGCACCAAATGTCGCTCAAAGTCTTTGATACCCAACTTTGTGCACATATAGTATGAAAAATATTTGTGATCTCATGCACATATTGGTCCCTTTGTTGTCGTAGTGTGGTCCACTATATCTACTTGTCCTCATAGCTCCCCATGGGGTAATATTGTTCCTTGATAGAATCTTGGGAAAAGTTCCAAGAGGGGGAAGATGTAAACAAAGATGGTACCACGGCCCTTTTCTCCAAGTGGGGGCAGATGTAAACAAAAATGGTTCCACAACCCTTTTCTCCAAGAGGGGGTAGATGTAAACAAAGATGGTTCCATGGCCCTTTTCTCACGGTAAGTTTCCCACCAGTCCTTGACATGGGAGGCAACCTTAAGCAATGCAAAAGTAATATTCTCCCTATTGGAGAAACTATGGACCAAAAAATAACCTTCCAATAGATTTAACCATTTAACTACAACATATGAATCTATTTTACCGTCGAATATAGGGATATCGAAGTTTACTTGTACTATGAAGGGGGTGGCAACTCCGAAGTGACTGTTGTGTGTGGAGCATGATTGTTCAGAGGTCTTTGTTTCAGCCGGATGTATACCCCAGCAAGTTTGTACACCCCTCCATGCGGGGGGGCTGATCCCCCCCGGCTGGGGGGTCCGGGGGCCAGTGGTTCGCCTGCGGGGGCTCGGGGCAACGCCCCCGAAGCTAAAAACAGATGTAAAATTGCCTTGTAAAAGTATAGAAATTTCTAGTTAATCTGGGCCGTTCTTTAGGCAGATGATCTAACGGTAGAGCTTATGTTTAGTTTAGGGTTTTTTACCCTAGAAGGCAACCCCTCTCTTTGTATGAGGGCATTGTATTTGAGGCTGTGTAAATGATGTGTATTCTGTGAGCGAGAAACAGAGAGGTGAGACTGTGAGAGAAAACAAAGGATATTACAACGAACCTACTGTAGGTTGTGTCTTTTCATTTTGCTGGATAATAAAAAGGAAGGACTGGCTGTTCGAGGTGGACGTAGCCCAAACTGGGTGAACCACGTATATCTATGTCTCTCTTGTTTTGTGCGTTTTATGTGTTTATATTTCTGCAATATTTTATGTGTTCCATTGCTCCGTAATATATATAATTTTTTAACAGTGACTAGTGGATGAAGATGTGTTTCCAGTGGGCATTCACCGAAAGATCTAGGCAAAATTTTCCATCATCTCATTCCTTTGTCACTTGAAGGCTTCTTTGAGCAATAGTTTGATAGGATCTCTTACTCCCTCATCCTTAGTTTCTTCTGCCATGGGAGGTCGTTGGTTTCAACGGGGATGGTCTTACAAAGTATCAACCAATTCAAGTCCCAACTAATTATACCTCGACCTCATTGGGGACATGCACAAAAAAATGGAGAAAAAGCATACCACTATGATACCACTAATTTAGATTTATGAAGGAACGAAATGAAATACAAATATAAACAAAAACATAGAGATATAGTGAAAAAAGGACTTCAATTCATTAATAACATAGTATTGAAAATGTTTACATGTAGAATGGGAATAAACTAGCTCATGTGATGGTAGCTTATCTCTGAGAAGAGATCTGGTGGCTACATGCCTTCTGAACGGTGTTACAATGAGGCTCGAAGGCCTATTTACTATTGAGAAACAATGGAAAACCCTAAACATCCAAAACCCTAACCCTAGGAGATGAAGTGCCAAAAGTTCATGGGCCCCGTTGGGTTAAATTGGTACATCAAATTCCTGGGGCCGTAACTTTGGCATACGATCTCTGTTTGACATGCACGATACATTGTTAGAAAGATCTATCCAAGGACTACAACTTTCATCTAAAGACCCCCATTATAAGCATTGAGTGTGCATGTTTTCCAAAAAAAATCATCGTTTAGGGCCTCAAAATGACTCTGGAAGTTCATGAACCAAAAACTTGCCAAAATAATAAATTATGCTACAATTAAAGAAACTGAAAGAAACAATGGTGGGAGTCAAGGTGGATTAGGTCGGTGGCCACCAATATCCACCTAGATCAAACATGATACAAAAGTGAATAGTAAGGCTCAAGTACATCTCCATTGATGAGCAGATAACTAATATTTTGATGAAGTTGTTGTCCAGAGAGAAGTTTGTATACTTCATCAACAAGCTTGGGCTTGTGGAGATTTCCCCTCTAGTTGAGAGGGTTGTTGATATGATAGCATCATGGATAGTCATTCTCCCTATGTTAAATATGTTGACCAGTTGGGGAGAATTGTCAAGCAAAGGACAATTATTCTTCCTGTGATCAGTTGGGAAGAATAGTCCTGAAGCCCAGGATCACTCAGTTGAAAGCATGGCTTTCAACATCAGGCTTAGTCTTTCCAGTTTGGATGAGGATCTCAGTTAGCATCGGTACCAATTTTCTTAAGTAGAGTGTGTCCTTTGGAGTTTCACCACGAGTCAAAGAGATTGACCAGGATGGTGAACCGAGACTGGTCTAGATTAGGAGTACCAACCAGTTGTTTCAATGGTACCGACCAAAGTTATGATGAATTGTTTATGATAAATGTTATTCCATGTGTCAAAAGTACTGACCAGGATTATGGGTAAGTGGTATAGACCAGTTGTGGAAACTATTTGATGTTGATATTGATGATTATGTTGATGATGTCATAAATGTTGACAAGATGCTGATAATACACTAATGATTTTATTATAACCTTTTCATAGATAAATTTGTCAATTTGAGAACACCTATGAAAGTCATTATGAATACCTCCCTAGCTAATAGGGAGTGTTAAATTTTGTAACTATGGTTGATATTCATACTATATATTTTGGCCCTTGATGTATTTATATTGATTATTGTAAAGCACTTTCTTCATGCTAGAGTCAAAAGAAAAATATATTTTTTGAGTCATGTCCATTTGGACTTTTAAAAGAAGAAAAAATGAATTTTTAAATTTAAAATTTTGGCTCCAAATTAAGTCAAGTCGACCTAGGTGGAGGACACACCCATTCGACCCAAAAAAACATTATATATAGGAATTTGACCTCCTCCACAAGGCAGCAATTCAATCTCTCTCATCAAGAATCCTCTGTGCATCCAAGCGAACGACAATAAGCACAAGGAGGACAAAAAGAAGGACAAAAGTGATATTTCTCTCTCTATTTAGCCTATACGTGTGGAATGATTATATCTCTCCAATTCACACTATGTTCTCAGCATTTGTAATTGTAAGGGTTGAAATTTATGGGCAGTTGTATGCGGTCGAAATTTTGGAATTATAGCAATTTTTGGGAGGACGAAATTTGGCCTAGGGAAGAATAGGAAGGTGAGATGTTGGATCATATTGGAAGGCTTGAATTGGAGAGCTTTACCATGTTTGACCTAGTTATTGACTAGAGGTCTAGGTGTGTCTCTTGTTGAATGCAATAATTTCTCTATTCAAAAGGTTGATGGGCTTTTCCTCTTAGTGGGTTTTCAAGGGTAAATCTTGTGCCCTATTTGTGGATTGTGATCTCTACTATTCTACTGATTTTATATGGTTGAATTTCAGAAGTATAATTGCTTAATGATATACTTGAAAAACTAAAAGGAGATCGACATCATTAGAAGTAATTATTAGTTTTCAAAAAAATTGTGCTTGTATCTATTGCACTTGAAAAATCAACAGTGTGATCATCATCTTAGCTCTAGGTTGAAAAGATTCTCCAAGAGTTGAACAAGTTACAGTTTTGAGTGAGAATCATACAAATCCTTTAACTTCTTCAAGGCTCCATACCAATTATAAATGTGAGAAATATGACCATTGACCTCACCACTTATTATCGCATAAATCAAGGCGTATTGTTTCTTGTCTTTGTTCTCTCAAATGGAAAGCTCCTTGGCTGATATAGGCTTTGCAAGCCTATTAGGTTTCCTCCACACATATAATTTAGAATCTTTTTCAATGTCTCCTTCACAAATCCCATCACATAAATAATTAAAACTAAATGTGTTTTTTATCTTTCTAAATCATTTTGAGTAATTTTATTTATCGATTAAAACCATGATGATAATGAAGATGAGAAAGTGCATTTTAAAAAAAAGCTTTGAGCTAAGGTCTAGATAAGAAGAAACTGTTGCATTAACAATAATCTTCACCTAGTATGCCAAGATGCCCCATATATCAACAACTATGAAGGGAATAGAGTTAAAAAACACCTATATGAATAGAGGAAACAATTCAATTCTTTAGAAGTTTACAATCTCTGAAGAAATTCCTAAAAATAAATAATTCATACACTGACACAAGCTCTCTAGAAGTTGGATAAATATATCAGTAATTGTGCTCGAGAAACATATTCTACAAGTTTCCCAATCTTTTCAGTGAGTTCTAGCGATATTACATTCAAAAGCACCATGATTACATTCATTTCTTCATATGGAAAGGGTCCTCCCAATTGAAAGTGTCCGTAACCTCTTCCTATGTTGGGTTGTGTTATATTCTTTCCATGACTAGCCCACGTAGTTAACCGATGGGTTAGGGGGGGGCAGAGCCCCCCTTCGTTGCGCCGATTATGTAGCGGGCGCGGGAGGGGGGGGGGTTATAGGGGGTTTGAGGCGTACCCGTAACCCCACTTTATGGGGTTTGGGGTATTACCCTAGAAAATTTTGGTTTTGGACCCTATGTTAGGATGGGTGGACCCATCTATGGTTTTGTGCATGATTTTTGCACATGTTTTTGGACGCAATGGCTTTTAGACCATGGTATTGGACGCGATGGTTTTCGTTCCATGGGATTGGATGCTTCGGCATGTATAAATATGTATTATAACATTGAAAGGAACATAATGAAAAATCAAGTTGGTAGTCTCAGTTTTGGGATCCAGGGGAAAATCTCTGTGTATATGTGTTTTATGTGCTATTCTATCGCATTATTTATTTTCTATGTTTTAGAATTCGTATGCAGGTAATTTTTGTATGGGTTTAAAACCTACATTTGGTATCAGAACAGTTTTGGCTTCAAGGGGACGCCTTTGTTGCTAAGGGGTTTTGCTCGGGCCTGTGGTAGACCCTGTTCAGTGGGAGATTTGCGAGATCGATTCTGTTGGTGAAAGAAGATGGCGAGCAGTGGAAAGATAGAGATCGAGAAATTTAATGGTCAAATTTTTGAGTTGTGGAAACTCAAGATGGAGGATCTATTGGTGGATAAAGATCAGTGGATCACGGTAGATCCAGGTACTAAACCAATGAGAGTGTCTGATGAAGAATGGAAGAAGTTGGATTGGAAGGCAAAGAGCACAATAAAATTGTATGTTTCAGATTCAGTATTGCTGAATGTATCAGGGGAAGCTATGGTGAAGGCTTTGTGGGACAAGTTACGGACTTTGTACCAATCTAAGTCTGGTGAATAAATTGTTCCTTCATAAAAAGTTGTATAACCTGAGGATGAAAGATGGTGACTCGGTGACAGATCATCTGAACGCATTTAATACTATGGTAAGTGAGTTAGAATTTGTTGATATTAAAATTTCAAATGAAGATAAGTGCATTAGTTTGTTGTGTTCTCTACCAGATTCGTGGGATAGTCTGGTTATTGCAATAGGTAGCAATGCAACTGCCTTGTAGTTTGATGAAATAGTCTCAGCCTTGCTGGTGGAGGAGATGAGACGGAAAAATATGGAGAGCCAAAATGGTAATGCTTTGTCTGTACGAGGACGGTCCTATAACAAAAACAAAATAAGTCATCGAGTGGGAGATCTAAATCTAGAGGGAGATCTAAATCTCTAGGAAAACCTGTAAAGGTGGGTGCTAGAAATGCAGAAAGGAAGGGCACTACAAAAGGGACTATAAATCTAAAGCTCCT